>DVPD01000402.1:0-11588 GCA_018237605.1 Apyrrothrix (Melanopyge) sp. n. Burns01
CATGAGTTAGAAGAAACAAGAGAAGAAAGGAGAGAAATTTCATATGAACAATATTATATGTAACAATTTGTGTGATTAATATAGCATAAATAAATCTGGAGGACAGCTTTAATATTTTTGAGACTGTGACTGAGCAGTGAATAGTTCAAGAGTGTATGATTACAAAGATAGTTCGTGATGTCACTGCAACCAAGTTGAACAAAGATATCACTGACCAGCACTGATACTGGCGATGATAGGTCTGATCGGGTGCCACACGACGTCCAGCAGCAGCTCGCCCTTGGTGCCGTGCAGGATCTTGACGATGTTGCCGATGGACTTCTCCCAGATGTACAGAGCATGCTGCCGAGCCGAGCCTGCGCAGATGTACTCGCCGTCGCCGGAGAAGCAACACTTCTTCCACGTTGTTCTGGAATTATTATTTCGTCACACTTGGTCCTTGTGGGGTAGGCAGAGAAAATCAAGTGCTAAAAATCTCAATCTTTACAGACCTGACAGGTTTCTACTTTCATTACTCGCACATATAAATAGGTTTAATTGGAATACATGAGCTCAAACAAATTCTATTAAAATTACACACTCTGAGTGGTCAGAATAAAGCCTGAACACCCTAATAAATAAAATCCCAAATAAAAATCCCTTGCAAATTGATAAAGGTTTAATATTTATGTAAACTTACTTATTAACTAAATCCTGTAGTTTTTGAATTGGATCTGGTTCACCATTGACTCCACATTTCAGCACAGTTCTCGTGTCATACACTCTTATCACTCTATCTGATGTGTTTACTAGAAAACAACTAAATATTTTTGATTAAAAACGGTAAAATACGAAAGCAAATCTTATATAAACTTATAATATGACAAACAGACATCAAAATGAATTCTTTTTTATTATCAACATTGATACAAATATCTATATTTAAACTGACAGCTTCATTGTTCGATTTGTTGCAAGTGTGATTGCCAATTGAGAGGTATTGGATTTAAATTCTGGGTCTGGTACTATTCCATTTTTCCAACTAGAATTTCTAGTTAAAATTTATAGTAGTGACTCAAAGTCTGGATTTGTGCCCAATATATAGCAATACCCTCTGACTATTCAATGATGAGACATAAACGTAACCAGTGAAATGTGGGAGTCTAGCACACTGCTCTGCATACTTCTGCAGGGTTTACACATTTAAAGTTACATTTGTCATATGAAAATACAAAATGTATGCTGAAAATCTACACATAAATCTATATTATACATATTTGTACAGCTTATTTCTTAACTAGATTATATACTCACTCTCCTCTTCTAGCAAATTCAATACTCTTAATGCTAGTAGTACTGGAAGTGCCAACTGTTATTTTAAAACTAGCTTTTACAGCCAATGTCTGAGAATCTAAAATGAGAATCTTTCCTTTAGCATTTCCAGTGTAGACATGATCTCCTCTTCTATTAAATGATCCTATAACATTTATATCACCCTGCAATATACAACATGTTATAGCCAGGCCATGAAAATGGGATACTAAAAAAACAGTGACACCCAACCAAAAGGGTCCTATTGCACCTGTAGCAATAGGAATACCTGAAATTTTTAAAATCAGATCAGATTCAGGCATCAGATATTAGAAGTCATCTTCAGATACGTTCAATCAAAAGTGCACTAAACACGATATTTTAAGAGGCAATATCTGTTTGGTATTATTACAACAACATAGATTCCATGGTGTTAGTTATCTATAACAAAGAACATGACATGAACCTTATATTCAATATGGAATTGTTTTTCAACTTTATTACTCTATACTATATCAACTACACGGTAAGTATTCAAAAAAATTGTATAGCTGAAATTTGCTTTTAAATCTACATTTTCGCATTTCTAGTAAAGTTAAAGTGTTATTGTAAAAAACACTTACGTCATCATCAATCGGTAGTATCTTATGATCACCATCTGTATCAACCAGCAAGGCCGCATGCCTCATAGGGCAGACAAGGAACCGTTTATCATTCCGAGGGTCAAACTGTACTCTTAGGATGGCCGTGGGAAATCTGTACCTTTGTTCACATTCTCCTGAGAGCACATCCCATATACAGACATTGTGGTCAGTTGAGGCTGATAAGAGCTAGAAAAGAACTTCTGTTTGGAGCCTCACTGTCATTCCATTTGATAAACTATGGTTAAAGTTATATGTGAATAAGTGGCATACTTATTCTTTATTAAAAGCTATGGTGACTACAGCTAGAAATGAAAATATTATATTCCATCTTAGTCCATTTTTTATAGTGGTGCACATCCTGGACCTTCAGAATGGGAGGCTGAATTCTAAACCATTAGGCTATAACCACTTCTTACATAAATTAATGGAAATAAATAATGAATGGAAGTGAATGTGAAAGTAATTCTCACTATTTGTTGATTATGTTTTCAAGTGATATTATATTCTTACTTTCTATAATCAGGTAATCATTGTGGTAACAGATGATAAATAACTACCTCATTGGTAATGTTGAGTAGAAGCTACTGCGACTTCGAAGTGAATGTCAATCTAGAGATCCTGGTTTCAAATCCTGGGTCAAGTACTATTGGATTTTTCTAACTTTTAAGTTTAATAACTTTTCTAAATTTTTAGGTTTTCTAGTATCTTATACTTTCACCAATCTGCATTAGAGCTCTGGTTTAGAGAGATTTAAATGTCAGTGTTGATAATAATATTTTCCAATAGGAACCACAATAATAATTAAAAATTATTTACCTTTTTACAGTTCCTTGACCAACTGAGACTACATACAGGATACACATGTGCGGATATAGACTTAGCAATGCCTCTAGTGAGGAAGTCCCATATGAATATCCTCCCATCATTGCAGCCCACAGCCAGTAGTGTTCCTCGACGGTTGAATGCACATGTAGCTGCCAGTGATATAGAGTCTAATGTGCCATCAAATTCCTGTTTGAAAAGTACTCAAATTCATCTCACGGAGACATTACTGTATTGAGTTGGGAACATATATGTTAGACTAAGTTGTAGTATGCAACTCCTAATTTAATCTAATGGTTACTGACAATTGGTGGAGGTCAGTAGGTTTAATAGGTAATATTCTAACATAGAATGGTAGGTTACCTATTCCAGATGACAAGACTTCATTAGAGAATATTTGTTAATGGACAGAGTATTTGAGAAACAATATCCATCAAACATAGATTACTGAAAACATACGTACCTCAGGGTAGTTTTGGCCGAACGATTCTGTAAAATTGAAATATACCGAATGCAGTTACATACAAAATATTTACTGAACGCAATAACATATAACATTTATTTTAAAATGTGCAGTTACCCAAAAGTTCTAAATTCATTGCTTTTGCCGGTATGTGATTTTTTCAATATCTATAACATAATACACTTTTCGAACCAAAAACAATTTATATTCGTATTATAAAACAATAAGCAATCTAATCCCGAATTAACAAAAACACAAACATTAAGAAACTGTTATAAGCATCCCTCAGCCCGCCGCTTTTTAGTCAATGTCAAAATTAAGAATTCTGAACATATGTCAATCGATCCAACAATTTCTTTAAATTTTTATGGTCTATAGTTTCTTTTTTCAGCCAATCAAATTATAAAGACGTAGCACGTTAATTAACAACTAAGCAAAATAGGTATGTTAATGACCATGCACATCTTATAAACTAAAAAAAATACTATTAAGGTATCTATATTTTTATACGTTTGCCTACTACTAATAGGACTGTCAAAATGCTATCTAGCAATATCTATTGTACATTATATTAGTATTCAAAGACGGTTGTTTGTTCAGGCGTACAAAAAACAAAAATCGTCTTTCTAATACAAAATATTAACTCTTCAGAAGACTTGACAATATTTTACTACCTTTTTACAATAATATAATAATAAAAGTACTACGAAAGCTGTCGTCGAGTGTTAAACCGCATATACGACGCAGCGACCTCATATTCATACATATACATCATATTCATGTTGTGTAGGATCTATTTAAATGTTAGGAATCTCCAACGGTATGTGTATGGCAATAGGCTCACCACCTATTCCATAGTGGGACGTAAACGTAACAGGTGAAACGTGGGCGTGTTTTACGCTTCTCTCTTTCCTCTTCGGGGATTACAGGCGTGATATTACGTATAAATAAAAACACACTTTATATATTCATCTGTTAATTATACCTATATAATGTCCGTCAGTTTTTATATATAAGCGCGGAGCTGGTTTCTTGAATTTCAGTTCATTATCTGTATCCTTACGGAACTGGCGTGCTTCTCCTGCATTCATCACTCTCTCATCATACGGGCCTTAAACGATGGTTGGATAGAATTAGGACCGTAAAATCAAAGCCAAAGAAGTGATTGCATTGCAAAGAAGTGATTGCATTGCAAAGAATTGATTGCATTGCCAAGAAGTGATTGCATTGTGCATCGTTAAAACACAAACTGTTAAAGTGTTTATGTTTCTTATTAATGTTAAATACTAAAAATAAAGTTGAAAATTTCACAGTTAACAACTTCAAGGTAATCTTTCGGTTCAGACGAAGCTCAACGTCTTTTACCTAACGGGCGTAACTGTTACACTATTCCAATTCTTTTTATAAGAAGGCTCGATTCTTATTCTATTCTCGTGCTAAACAATCTGAGAGATCGTAAACCGACAAGTGCCGGAATATACCCACAGTAGCCAGTTACCAGCACTGGTTTTATTGCTGTGCTTCTTTCGAAATGAATGATGTTTGTATTTTATCGCGCTTCTTAAAAAGGCGACATTTTACAACCACCTTAAGAAAAATAACGCTTTTGTCTTAAGGCGGTGTAAAAATCTATAGTTACTATATCATCACGCCAGTTCCTTACGGGGTATACAGAGTGCACCGATTCATTCTTTAAATATTAATTAAAAAATCGTCCTAATGGAAAAAATAATATATTATTTGTGTTAATTAAAAATATGCGTTACAATTAATTAAGATTGTGAAAATTAAAAATATTATATGTCATTATACACTTATAAATAAAAACGCACATTTTCTGTCAACTACAAAATTCACGTAGTTAATTTCTCGCGTC
Source organism: Apyrrothrix (Melanopyge) sp. n. Burns01 (assembly GCA_018237605.1). Lineage (NCBI taxonomy): Eukaryota > Metazoa > Arthropoda > Insecta > Lepidoptera > Hesperiidae > Apyrrothrix > Apyrrothrix (Melanopyge) sp. n. Burns01. The sequence goes on from DVPD01000402.1 coordinate 5,096, forward strand.
CTAATCAACAAAAGTAACACGGCAATAATGAACTGTTATCAAAATATAATTTGATTAGCTGTAAATTAAATCACCGAGACTACTTTTTAACGACCACCAATACTTGGAGATATCCGTTTCCGAACAAGTTTGGGTAGGAACGTTAGCGGAGCAGATTAGAAAGTTATTATCGATGATCTAGATCGAGATAAGGTTTTTTTCTGTAAACAACTATTCTTCCGACACTGTCTTCTGATAACATCTCCTTTTGTCCTCACGTTTCTGTGAACTGGAACGCTGAACCGCACTTCGATATAAGACTGTGTACCTATATCTTCATTCCACAGGCACATAACATCAAAACTTCGCTTAATACTTGAAATGTGTCTGAATAAAACAATTGCCAGCTACCGCCATGAGCTGTACAACGATATCAATCGTAAATATAAATTGTTAATTATTGACATTTAAATTTCATAGATAAGGTTACGCGGGATGAATTGCTGTGTATTACGTTTACGATAAAGTCATCCCATAAAACAAGTTTGAGATGGTACAAATCTAATAGAGATAACTTATGAAATGCAAACAGTTCTACATATCTTGGGAGATGACTAATGCTGTGAGACCCTCCGTCCCTTGCCAGTTAGGCACGGAACCAGTTTGATGGGTCCGCCACAGCACGCTGTTCTAGACAAGCAGATAGCACCTTCATAATTGTATTTATTCAAGAGAGGTAAATATTCCGCGCAGGTGATCAACATTCTATAACGTTGTTCCGCTGTGCCGCGATCTGTCACTGGACGGGGTAATGGAGAAATCAGATCTATTTATCGTTCTTATCGCGAAGGTGTTTCCAGAGGTTCAATCGTTGAAATGTTTGTTTGTAATAAACGGAGAAAATAGCTGTAATTCAATCACATATTTAATCTGTATATGACACTTCTAAAATTATAGAAATTCACTTGGCTGTTTTGGTTGCACATTTGAATAACTTTGACCGAGAGCTCCACTCTAATTACAAGAGAAAAATGAATTGATCTGTCCACAATAGGTTTTTTCAAAATATAGGGTTGGATGCAAATAAAAAAAAAATAAAGCATTGACTGTAACATTCCAGCTAACTTACTGAATACGGAAACCTGGATTCTGAGGCTGCGAAGCATTAGTCGGAAACAAATGCGATGGGTAAAGAGATGATATCTAGTCAGATTCCAGGCAATCTGTGTAAAGCGGAATGCCTAACGGATGTGTCTGGGTTCAAACTGGGCGCTACGTTCTGAATGACAGGCGGACTCCTTGTCTCCGCGTCAGTCAATCCTGCAAGCTATTATACCTGAACTACCTCGAAGATTGCTGAGCCGATATGTCATCACTTAATAAATATTCCGCTTATGTTTGCGTTTTGTTTAACTTTCTTCATTTACACAATCAAGTACGTTTTATTTAATTAATAATTCTTGTGTAAATCAAGTACGTTTTATTTATTTAATAATTGTTGTGTAAATCAAGTACGTTTTATTTAATTAATAATTCTTGTGTAAATCAAGTACGTTTTATTTATTTAATAATTCTTGTGTAAATCAAGTACGTTTTATTTAATTAATAATTCTTGTGTAAATCAAGTACGTTTTATTTAATAACGTATCTAAATTAATACGTGTTTTAAGGTATTTTTAACATTTGTACTGCCTCTTTCGAGAACACGTTTCATCTATTTTAAGATAATTAGAATATTTTATTGCCCTCCAATTGCGTCCTGATTCAAATATGTCTCGCAACACGGCCCCGCGCTATCGGTATATAATGAAAATGGATGGCGCGGTTCGTTAAAAATATTCCCCGAGTTGAAGGTACTTAGTGGATTTATGTGAATTGCTTTACTCAATAAAGTAAGAGATGTCTCGTAAATCGTTAGAACACTGAAGTGAAGTCAGGCGACACCTAGAGTGGGCGCATCCACCGTTAGGCGTAAAGCTTCGGACACACCACGGATTAAAACACGGTGGACCCCGCTCGGCGTCGGCCGCACAATAATTCCAATTTATTATTTCGAAGCTGAATGCTACATGAGATTTAAATATATTAAAACGTATAATATACTAGTTTTCTTATTACGTATGCTTTTTTGCACTTAAAATAATTAAATAAATGTTCACAAAATAAAACTTGGTATTTATTCCTCTAATCATTATAAAAACCGTTTAGTGACATTAAATTATTATATGATTAAATAAAATGACAGTAAATATTGATCCTCTCTAAGGCAGTAATATTATACCCAGTTTTATCATCGTGTTTCAGAGGATAGCGGTATTGGATCTAACTAACAGGCAGCAGTAATACTACTATATACAAGAGGTTACAATGTAGAAGCTGTTGAAAACAAGCAGCTTTTACCTTAAGCAGCTTGAAAGATACTCACAAATAGCTTAAACTCCGAAGTAAGCATGTAGTTTCGAGTAGCGAGTCCATTGAGGGTGATTGTAGGTCAGTAACGAAAAATAATATCGTAACATCAAATTCACTATTGTATTAACGGAATGATAACATAAATTATTGTAACACAATGCTTACTTATATTATTAACTTAAAAATATCCACAATGTTGCGTAATTCAAAATCATGACTTTAATGGCGTAATTATAGAATAGAAATACTAACGGACCGCACGCGTACTGACAAAGGATAGGTGGGAGATGTAGCCGAAGCGAATACATCCCACACAAAATCTATCCAATAAATACCCAAAAAGCTTGTTCTGCGAGCATTCCGCGTCTATTGTGTTCCTTGCAGATATATCTTGCGTAAGGAACTAGCTATTCTCGCCGGTTATGCTTTCGCTCTACCCACCTTCAAAGATCATCGACAATAGCTATCAAACACGTCATGTACATTACTGGCCCGGGTTGGGCACTTATATTGAGCGAAGGATGGCGGGCAGAAATGGACGGGCAACAGAGTGTTGTGGACGTCAAACGACTTTCGTATGTCGACCGCAATGACCGGTTAGCTAATGCAATAGTTGACAAATCGCTCAATTGTCCCAGGTCGGGAGGATGTCAGTACCAACCTACCAACTAGTTGGGTGGCGGGTTGTGCAACTGGTAAGTTGGCGACTCCGGTCCATCTGACGAATGCCGGAAGACGTTTAGCTTTATTGTACTTTACTGCGATTGGTCAAACGGAAAGTATTTGTCGATTTGTATTTGAATACATATTTCCATTACTCGTAGTAATTGAACAAACTGCTTGCCACAAATTCAATTCCATCACGCCATGTTCGCATTTACGACTTTTGATTTATTAAAATGTCTATATAGTCACACCGAACGTGATGTATTGCTATGTAGTTTATTCTGCTGAATGTGCCGAATGAAGTACACGTGTGAAACGCTCTTCAGAATATTATAATATTTTAAAATGTTTAAAATAGTTTTTGTAACGTAAGAAATCGCAATTCGTAACATTGATTATATTAACGACACGTTTATTTAGTAATTGCGTTGTTGCGAAGAATCAAGAAGCAATCAATTTGTAATAAAGTTTCATAAATAACATTTAATGCTAAAAATAAAAAAAAATATGTTTTGTGTCCGGTAATAAATTTATTTTCGAACGCACAGCAGGGTGTTATTTGCAATTTTCTCGACTTCTAAAAGATTTGCATAAATATGAAAATTCTTCGTTCGTGGTTATGCTCTCTTTGGGCAGTTTGTGTTTTGCATGGCCATTATTCATTATTTTTATTATACCATTATTTTTATATCTTCAAATTGTACACCTTCTTTTTGTGTCGACCAAAATACAATTCGCAGTTACCGAAACAATAGCATATGGGACGGGACCATGATACCACTGCTCTAATAATTTTGCAATGTAAGACTCCATAACAGTAATAATTTGAAACTTAATATATGTATCTAATTTTTTGATTGCCTCATGGTTATATGACGGAAAAAATTTGAAAAATAAATTGAGTATGAATATTAAATTTAAATTCAAAATGATCGTACAAGAAAACGGCATCACGTTAATAACAAATTTAGGAATTTATGTTATATCATTTGTGATTTAAGAAATAAGAAAAAAGGGGTGAAAGAAATATGCACTGTTGATGTGATCGTTAGATAAAAATATTTAAAATGTTTTTTTTTTATTTTGGACCTTAAAAATATCCTTCTTGCAGATTTACTTCCCAGATTTGGTTTTCATTTTATGGTTATCGCACCTGCTCTTTAACAGATTGTCATCTAAACGGGTTAATGTTTTGTTGAGCTCCATGTGATAATTTCGGTTAATTTAAGTATGCATCAGTAATGTAAAGAACATTCTTTCTCTTATTATTATAAAATCTATTAGATTTCTTTTTCAAAATATGTCCAATATTTTTTTCATTGATACTCTCAAACACAGTTTGTGACCTACACATTGGGAACAAGTTTCGTTTGAATCCGATAGCGGCTACAGCTTAAAGGTCATTGATTGTCTCAAATTTCATACCGAGCTTTAACAATTTTAATGTAGTGTTGTGCGACATTTCCATACAATATTTCATTGTTGTGTCTTGCGTTAATTGTAATAAGCTTCGACCGGGCTCGACCGCGGCGTAAACAATTAGGACACAATAAACAGTTACAAGTTGTAGTGCCTAGAGCTGGAATAGACGCTGTAATAAACTGGATCGTTTATCCACGTTATTGGCGCTATGTGGATTACTTTTTAAAATCATATTAAATATTTTTTGTATTAAGTCAATGTATAAGCAATGTTGTAGACTAATGAGATTATTATACTAGAGTAGCAGATCCTTATTATTTTCGTCTATGTTGAAAAATTTCAACAATTTATAATAACAACTTGTCAAAGGTGGAAAGTTATTTAATGAATTTGTATAATCATATTATCTTTCATCCTTATTTCAATTGCAAGGGACAGAAAAAAATGGCGCGGACTGCATATATATGTAGGTATGTGCTGTTTTTGACACTTAACGTGAATAAGAAAAACACAGAATCCAGCGATTAAACTAAAGCGATTTACGACACACGAGTATCCATGTTCAGTGCAAATGATGTAAATCTGCACAAGCGCAAGCGAGATGAAATCGAGGACGCAGTCGCCAATACTGAAATTTATGATATTTAGGGTCTAGATTCTATTAGCGGTGCAAGTGAATCGTGTGAAACACAAAGAAATCTACGAATCTGCGGGCGAGCGCGCGGCGAGCGGCGGCGCGCGGCTACCTATGCACCGCGAAATATTTCCCGAGATGCATCGGCACGAGTGCGATCTGCCGATATGTTGGGAGCGCGAGTTCGAATCGTCTATCGAGTCTATGATCGGCTCCGACGAGGGGTCACGCGCGTTAAACGTAAATCAACATATCTCGCGACGGGAGATCTAGCCGACCATGCGCCCGCCCAACAAAAACTGAATTTTATAGCCGTAACACTACACCTGGGAAAAAATCTATATAAATTGGACAACAGAGTGAATGACCCTGCTCCTCCCATGGGCACCCCAAACAAGGTTACACGTCTACATATTGTTGAGCCCTTTTATTCATCATTATAACTCCCTTCTAACCATTTGTTCTTATAGATGGCTTAAATTCGGAACGTGTAACTAACGAGCCGTCTATTCCAATTAATTTTTAGTTTAAAACTATTTTATGTGCGTATATGTATATTTAAAAGAGTATTGAAATCAGAAATAAGGCAAATCACACGTTTCCTACTGTTTAAATGACACCCATACATACTTCCTGTTTTGAGATACATATATATTTTAACACAATTACTAAAAATTTCTCTCGTCCCGTCTCTTTCTCTCGTCTCGCATTCAAGGATACAGCAATCCCATTATGATACATGGTCTGCAGAGTATGAGACCTCTACATTTGTCAATTATCAGGTTGTTTGTACGGGACCCTTTGATAGTAAGTGCAGAGATTATTTCCTTCAACTTAGCAAGTGTATTGTTTGTTTCTTTGTTAACTACGGTTGGTACGTGAATTATTTTCTAAAGGAACTGCATTTACGACTCACACCATATGTATTATGAATATTTTTGTTTTTATAATATCTTTTACATCACTGAGGCCTTCTTTTAAGATTTTATCGAAATATCCAATAATCTGCAACCTTAAGATCAAACGGCTGACTGACTGTCTCGTTGGTTGGGTGATTGCAAGCGTGATTGCTGATTGTGAGATCCTGGGATTGACACCCGGGTTGGATACTGTTAGATTTTTATAACTTAAATTTGTAGTTGTAGTTCGGAGTGTGGATTTGGGCCTGGTGTATAGCAATAGGCTTACCACCTATTCCATGATGGGATGATAACGTAACTGGTGAAACGTTACAGTGTACTGCACTCCGCTGCCTACCTCTTCGCGGATTAGAGGCGTGATTTTACGTTACGCCTAAGATCAAACATTTGTTTTTCTTTTTAACACTAATAAAAAACTAAGCTTTTTTAATTTAGATAATACAGTAATATCTTAGTAAGG
>DVPD01000403.1:0-11585 GCA_018237605.1 Apyrrothrix (Melanopyge) sp. n. Burns01
CTCTAATAAACACGTCAGTCTTTGTACAACAGTCCTTTTCCTCCGTGACGTTTCACGTTTGTAAATAATTATTAATTAACACTCCATAGGGCTACACTGTTGATATGGTTCGGTCAACGAGCGTGAAAATTTTTGAAGAGTTTTGGACTTTTAGAATACAGTAAAGTTATTTAACCACACTAAAGTGACAAGCGGACTATTATAAAATGGTATCTGTGGTCCGTATGTATTCATATCAGATTTAAAATGTACGTAGTGAAACTACGATCACGCTTTTTGCACGAGAACACAACGAGACAAGCCTGCTGTGCAGCAGAAGTAAGTGTGACAGAGCTGCTTACACATACATACACACACCTTTGACACATGCTTCTACCGCACACATTTTATTAGATACAAACAGCAATACTAAATGTGAAACTTTCAAACACTACGTAGTCAATACAAAAAAGTTAATTCACGACACAAAAAATCGCAAAATATACAGCTTATAGTAGCTTTTTTATTTTAATTTCTGTTCTTTCTATCATTAGCACACGACGAGTCAGATCCAATGGGCTCGAATGTAGTTCTGGGGTATTACAAGGTGCTCACGTGGGCCACTGTTGCGAAAGATAATTTGATGCCGACCTTTGGAATAAGCAATCGTCAAAGCAATCATTATAAATATTCTTATATTGGCTAAATATATAAATGGCGTAATATGTATATACATTTCAATGTACACTAGAGACACAACAATGCCATTGTGTCAGGTGACACTTACCATTGCATCAAAAGCTTGATTAGTTCAATGTGACGATGACAATCGAGAATGTTCATCATGTATCTGACAGTTTGATCGAATAGCTGTGTAGAGGCAACGGCTAAATGAGATCGGTCGCTACAATGACCCACAGGTGGTATATGTGGTTTAAGAATAAACGTTGAATCTGGCTCGGACACTGAACATGTAAAAATGGAAACGCATCGTGAGTTGTAACATCGTAAAATATGTACAATTGTTGTCACAGCGTGAGTGTTAAATGAACATCATTGGTTATAAAAGAAGCAGTAAGTCTTGTTCATATCTTACATTGTAAATTTAGTATTGAACAGGTAACCAAAGTAAATATTAAAAATTAAAATTTAATCATTGACATAATAAGAACTTTATCGATAGAAAATACATATGAATGTATTCGAATGTTGCAGTTGATTGATTCGCATTTAAAAAAATGTGTCACTGACGTAATAAACATAGTAAAAATCAAAACGTTTAAGATTTACAGCGTTCAATATTCAAGTTTGTGTTTGTAAGATTGCCAACACCATGTAGAAGCGCTTCCATTTCCACACGTCCCGTAGACGTCAGTACACAATATGTATTATGAAACAACTCACTTGCATCAGGAAACTATTTTCTAAAGTTTGTTTCGCTCTCTCCGCAATATGATTCTTTCTCGGGCTCTGACTCTGACAAGGAGAGGAAATATGTAGTAGTATGTAGAGCGCCCTTTAAACATTTCGAGCTGGGACCTGGTCAGTGTTTTATGAAAATTTAACACTATAAATATATCACTTCACACACACTAAATATAATTTCAATTAAACCTAAAGTAAAAGGACATTGATCCACGAATATTTTTACAAACACGTACAAGTAAAATTTCTATGACTAGAACTTTGATCCTTTGTACTCTCAGCCTTCACATTAAAATTTCTATACAGTCAATGGTAATACAAACTATATTTTAGCTCAGGTAATGAAAGCGGCAATATTCAATAATTATTTATTGGTCCTGTTTTCATAATTTCCTAGGAATGTAGTCACATCAGTAGTGACAAAAATTTTACAATAATAAACATTATGTATAAGTCAGTGTATGTTGCGTTCTGATTTTATTTGTATCATTGAAAGGAAATTTTACGAGCAAACCGTTTGGTACACGGTGTCTTCTGTGTATATATTAAAAAAAATAGGTGAATGAAAAAGAAACGGTATCGACAGCGTGGAAAACGTGGCACCCGCGAAAGACGCGAAGCACGCCGACCGGAGGCGGCGTCTCCGCATATTTTTGGCGTAGCGTACATTATTTTGGTTCGATGGAAAAAAGAAATGGCGGGGTGCGGAATGCGCGCGCGCCGCGAATAACCGCGCGGACGGATGTTTTGCGCGCGCGTGTGGGCGCGGTAAAAATATTGTGGTGCCGAGGGCCGAGAGCTGCCGCTGCCGCGAGCAGCTGCGTCGTAGTCTTGTTGTGACGAGCTGGTCTTGCCACGCCGGCCGCTGCACAACTACCTCGTTTTCCATTGCCACTATGACAACGCATTATCATACCCTACATTCAGAGAGAATAAGTCCTTAAACTGAAACGAAAATGGAAGTGTATGCGGTGTTTGTGTTATATTAACGAGTCAATTATAACCGTCTGATTGCAGTATTTTTTTGGTGATCCGACAAATACTCATTTGTAACCGTTTACAAGATATTGTCCGAAACAGCCAATAACTTGAAATTGAATGCAAAGAATTGGTAGAAACGTCCGATGCTCAAGATAAATGTGTTTGGATCTGCTCCAAATTTATAAATCCGTACTGTTTTCCGATTGCAGCGACCCAATATATAGGTAAGTTACTACAGAGAATTCTTTATTCCTCGTTGATGTAGTATGCAGAAAATAGAAATCCGAAATATTTCATACGCAGAATTCAAATATATTTAAAATTGAACGGTTATTTAAATTAAAATACGACATATTGAATAATGACCCTCGAAACACTGGCCGCATCGTAATTCAAAAACAAACAAATTCGTACCACGCGATATTCGTGATAGCGCAACTATATTAATAGTTGTAACAACGCATAGTAATAACCAAAATAATCATTATTAGTGGTATAAATAGTGCTGTAATAATTGCAGGCGACACTCGGCCCACGGACATTTGATATTATTGCGACTCCGTCAATGGGCGAAATGTTTTCAGAATCGCCAATCGCACGTTATATTTACTGCAGGGGCCGTATTAACACGCGCGCTAAAATTAGCCGACGTATTACACGGACGCATGTAAATATAGTATGCAGACGGACGGACCGTACCACGTTTCGTGTATATGTGTGTATATTCGTATCGGTTTATTTATAAAGCGTGCGGGAATTTTTAAAAATATCTACGCCGCTTTAACGCGAGATGGACAGCGGCGCGCGTGTTGCAACAGCGGGGAAAGGTCACGGAAACTTCATTGTTAGCACATTTTTCTTTACCTAATTACGTTTAACTAGTTCTCACATTGAATTTTTTATTATATAATTAATGATTAACTGGATCTAATCATTTTTCTACCGATCGAGAGTCTCTGGGTGCAAAACCGGTTCGGGTACTATCGAATTTTTTTAACTTAAATTGTCTAGTAGAAATTTCTAGTAGTGACTCGAAGTCTGGATTTGTGCCCGGTGTATAGCAATAGACTCACCACCTATTCCATTGTAGGATATAAACGTAACTGGTAAAACGTGGGTGTACTACACTCTTCTACCTACCTCTTCAGGGATTACAGGCGTGATGTTACGTTTCTAATCGTTTTGTATATGTAGTTCAATTTCTCTAAATCAAACATACCTTTATTCTTATCTCATCTCCGTGTACTACTCGTATCTTTACGTTGCTTTGAGTTACTCATTATGTAATGCCTCATGTAAAACTCTACGAGCGTTCAATTATTATATAAACGCTAAGTACATTAAACCAGCGACGAACATATTCCATTACCAAGAATCCCTCTTTATCGCTATGATATTGAGCTCACAAAGCGTCATGCGGCTGCTTGAATGTAGATAGAACATTTTGTAGCATTTTTAAAACGTTCAACAAGTGGGCAATGTCAGTTCTCAAAGAAATTTCGAGCTTGCTCTGTGGCGTTTGTGAGTGTGCTCATATCTCGGCTTTGTCGTTACGTTTGTCCATAGAAAAAGGAGTTCGTCGATCCATGCAGATATTTAAGCAGTCACAAGGCAGACGGACGGACAAATTTACATTTTGTTATGATTTGTAAGAAGATTTTATAGAATTACTTGTAAGGTTTAAGGTGGACTCGTAGGGTCGTAATTGAATCGAAATAAACTGACTTAGTGTGTTTTTCATGTCGACTAAGAATCTCTTATTTTGTCTTGTATCACTTGCGACTCTTGTATCATTACTCCTATGTAACGCAGAAATAAAAGTAACATAACAAGTAAATACAAAATATAAAAAAGTTAAATAAATGTGAAAGTATGTTTCGTAAGAATTTTCCAAAGTAACAATTTTGTACAAAGAAACGAAAAATCAAAGTAAATACATATAGTATAAGCTAGCATGTGATATATTTCCAGACTATTGATAATTGTAATAAAAACTGGACAACAAAAAAAACAATTATGTACGGAAACAATACATGAAGGCAAGAAGAAGTACGCGAATATGGCAATAGGGATAATCTGTTGGAAAGGTGGTGACGGCGGTGGTGGTTCACCTGCATTATCTGGTGGTGGAAGCTGGAGTCGGCGGCGGGCAAGCGCGGCGCGTGCGGCGGCGACGGCGTGTGCTGCGGCGAGCCGGCCGGCCCGGCAGCGCGCTCGTGGGCCATCTCGGCTGGAACGAAACGAACTTACTATTTATTTTCGCATTCAGGAGAATATCACTAGGCATTAAGTCTGCCTTTTGTTTAAATTGCAATACAATTAATTAATTTTGTATAAAGTACCATAAAGTGTAAATTAATAAATTTAAAAAATTCAAAATAAATTCAATAATTACTATAATTGCACAACAATGTTGTGGTAGAATGTGTGTGATTTTTAAACTGTAACCTTCTTTGTGTAACTATATTCTTGTCTGTTATTACATTCTGTACCTTCCGAACTGAAGCAATTGGAACAAGAACCACACCGATCCAGAACGAATTTTAAAGATATTCTTTTCTTAGAGATAAACGTCGTTGCTTCAATAGTTGCTTCATAATCTAAAAATGCTGTGGAAAACTATTAAAACTATATGCTACATACAAAAAAAGGCTCTTCTCGAAGTCACTTTTAGAAAACCTGCTCAATTCCCTACCTTTGAACTATATAATTCCTATAATCTCCTTACCACCGGTCAGTTATACATATTACGCTGTATTCAATAACTTCATTCTCATCTTTCTTATACCTCTACTCAGATACGCCAATGTAGAACACCCAAAGTATGCCAAATCCCTTTAAGTAAAGTAAAACTAAATTCATGAAACACCAATATGGATGTCAATCGGCATCGCTTTACAACAAAATCAATAGCAGATGTAATATTCACCCGTTAACAAAGACTTCTCTAAAAGAAAAGATTTCTAAATTTCCAGTACAATTAAACTATAACGAAACTGAACTATTATTAAAATCTACATGCTATCATAATAACCTACAATCCTACAGGACGCACACGCATGCACAATCACACACACGCACGGGCACACACACACGGACACACATAACACAGTGTTATCCTAAGTTGGTAATTAAATTAAAATAAATAGATTTTTTATTTAAGATGGAAGTCATATCACATTCTGTAACTTTCATTGATTTTAAATTTATACGCCTCGGTGGACGAGCGGGGCACCCAGTAACACGGGTCACTAACCCAGTACAGGGGCCCTTGCGACCTATTGTAATTGAAATGTATAAATCAATAAAACATTTTTGTATTTTGTATTTTTATAATAAATGATCTATTCTCAGTTTTTTATTGAACTGTTTATTAGTAGAGCGAGAGGATTGTTATAAAAAAAATATTATAGATACCTGTAATATGACATATGTCTTAAATATATCGTTCAGTACCATAAATTTCCCATCTCTTTTTACATTGATGCAGTTAAATTATTATTCCATCTCTGGTCGCGTCTGGCCGGCTTCATATATAGAAGACTAGGTTTAGCTCGCGACTTCGCTCGCGTGGAATTTGCTCTGCCACATTAAGTTTCGTGACAGATCCTTTTAAATAAATATATTTTCTTTACTTTATAGTAAATAAAAATATATTTATTTAGTTTCTATAGTAATCATATACTAAAATGTGCATGGTAAAATAGTATCTAATTTAATTAAATTTATGGTTTACAATTTTGATCATAGTGACTTCCACATAAAAGGTAAACATATGCTGTCGCAGTCTTTTATTTAGAACTATTACAAGACAAACAATCCTACGGTACATTATCTTTGTGTAACTCCAATGGTTTAGGCAGCGTACGCCAAGATAGCTCTAAGAAGCCAGATTTTTGACATGTATCGTTATATTACGACTTAATTACATTAAATAATTACAAATTGTAGCCTATATGTTATTCCGATGTATAAGTACCCTGTGATACAAATCCGTTCAGTACTTTTTTCGTGAAAAAGTAACAAACACACATCCATACTTACAAACTTTCGCATTTATAATATTAGAGAGATGTGAGAAGATGTACTACCTCAAACTAAATAATGTTTCTGTTGTTCAGTTGTAAATGTACATATAGAAAAACAATAACGACACATTCATTTTTTTTTGTTTAACTTAAAGAATTAAGTATCTACCCCAACTTTTCATCATCATTAAGCATTAAGTCCACCCTTTGTAAGTAACAATAAAGGATAATGAAATAAATATTTGGGCTTTGCGTAGTGTTTTGGATTTAATTCTATTGCATATGAAACATTTCGCGTCTGTAATCCCATCGGCCTATCTTGTCGTTGTTTGCCGTATCATGCACCGTTTAGCATAGTAATTGAACTCACTCACGTCCTCGCACTACATATTGGAATAACATGTTCACTTCTGCATTACTCGATAATGAGCGGTCTATTAACATTCGGCTTTCTATTTGCATACATTATTCCTACGCTCTCAACACTGATTGCATTAGTTCAAATCTTCCTGCATTCTATGTACCCCCATCAGTAAACAGACGTACTATACAACTACTAAGTAACATTCACTAAGAAGAATATTAATACAAATACAGATCTAACATGGGTAAGATATAATACATGGATAATTTGTCAATAAATTACCTCGTCATAAAAACACAGGCAGTCCACTGCGCTCACACATAGAGCTAACAATGTTTCCAAGGCGTGTAAGTATTTTTCTATATACACGTTTGTCATTCCGTTTCGTATGTTTTGGTATAGAATAAAGGCTGAAGAAGCTGCAGATAACAGCCAGTATATAGCCAGATATAGGATTGGCGCGGTAGATCTACGCGTCCACAGTGAAATATGCAGTGCTGTTGACGCCAGCCAGGCCAGAGGCGCCATCAGTGCCGCTACCAAATGTACTGTCTGCAGTGGTCTTAAAGTAGCAGCCGCCGCCCCACAGCACCACGTCACTCCAAGGGCAATGCTCATCACTCCTCGTATATTTTGAGCTCGCCAACTGTTCTCATTCCTGTTCGGTGACAAAATGAACTACTATCCAGGTTGTTAACTTCTGAAGTAGCCTCTTTCTTACATTTATTACGTAATATTAATAACAAACTGATCAAGGTAATAATAAATAATTAAAGGTGTGAGAATAGATTGAGAACCATAAGAATAATTATGAAATGATTTATTTGGTTAACAGAACAGTACCAGTGAGGCCGTTTGGTGGCACAGCAGCAAATGAGAGCAGCCGAGATGGAGGCGCAGTACAGATGCAGAGAGTGCAGCGCGGCAGACAGGGCATAGGCCTCGCACATCAAATCGCCCCGTGCACACACAACCTCCATTATGTACGTGTCACCGACACTGTCATTACGAAATACACATATTAAATTAAGTTATTATTGAGGAAACATCAAAAAATATTGTTTCTGTTAATTAATAACTACTGATCATAGTTGTTAATATTTTTAAGTTAAACATAACAGGGCTTTCAATCAGATTATAGATCAAGTTAAGAAATTTAGGATGTTTATTAATTTAAAACGTACTCATACACAGTAACCGAGTAAGTCTACTTAGTAGTATTATAATTACGTACCATCACGTCTATAGTCCCCGCAGAGGTAGGGAGAGGATTATAGTACACTCACACGATTCACCAGTTACGTTACCACCCCAATATAGAAAAGGTGGTGAGTCTATTGCCATACACCAGGCACAAATTCAGACTCTGAGCCACTACTAGAAATTCTAACTTCCTAGAAAAATCCAATAATACTCGACCCGGGATTTGAACCAAGGTCGTCTCAATCGGCAGCCGCGCTTGCAACCAACTCCACCATCGAGGCAGTCAATGATTAGCTAAAATTATGTTAAATAAAATTTCCTATTTATATATATAATAGGTACACTACGACGAATAGCTCTCATTAACAATTTATATCAATTTTAATATGAATTATATTGCTTCAGATTTTATTTAAAAAGCATACAATCAAGACGTCATACTCATGATTGTAAAGGTTCTTCAAGATTTTGAATTAGGGGATTATATTTTTTTAATAATTTTCTCGTAATTGTTAGGAGAGACGAACACTTTTTTCGATCTGACTAACAACTTTAGATTTCATTGCGTTAGTTCACATTTACTTGTACTTTTGCTGTGTGCAATGAAGAATGAAGATAAGCCAAACAGATACATGTATAACTAAGAAGTAAAAGAAAAATAAATAAGAAGTTTCATATATAAAGTGTAGGTAATATTTTGGTGTATTATATATAAATTAGGTTTTAGTGATTGGAGTGATAATGTAACTATATTGTAATATGAGGTTGATTTTTATGGGTTTAGATAAAGGTGGTAGTACCTAATTAGTATGTGAGAGATACGTTGACAGGCGTATTTAACGTTGATGTATATCAAGGTAAGTGTGCACAAAACATCCACTTAGTAGAACAATACGTTGGTGCCGCTTCATAAACTAAGACATATTGATACATACCATTTAATTGGCTGAGTATTTTTAGTAAATGAACAATTACGTAGCTGTCCTGTTATTCACGAGGTCACTGACGGGTTTTTTTTTAATAAAATCTTAATTTACTAAGTAAGTACAAATTATAAGGTAAAGTTAATAAATAAACGAGAATGAGTTTTGATTTGATTACGTTATTTCTGGAAACTGTACAATTTTTCGGTAATTTTAAAAGCATATGGCTTTAACACTTATTGTATCATTTACCGTAAAAGTATTCAATCGTTATTCCTAGTAACAACCTGCAGGAATATTTGTTACGTACCTACTATAAGTACCTACGTCATAATTTTATAAATATTATAAACGAATATACGTACTACCGTATCGTGGAATACATAATTCACATGGTAACTTACCTTCAACAGTAAACAATCGTAAAGTTTTTTTATGCGTTATAGCACTGAAATAATTTTAGGCACCGCGTTCACCAGCAAAGACAGTACGTTACAGTTTAAGTACACAACATTCAAAACGGCTTCAGTAAATTTGATGGGTCGCTGCCACTGTTTTTATTAGCATTATTAAATAGGTACGCGTAGAATAATGCCGGACGGTCGCATCGTAGCGCGCGGCCGCACCCGCTCACTGCACACACTCACGAACAACTGAGTTGTTATAGTGAAATAATGTAGTTGAATGAAACTTGGTTAGCATAGCCTACTTGGGATTCTGTCGCCGCTGTGCATCGTAGGATTCTTGCGTCGGTGAACTGCTGCATTACAACGATATATATATTGGTGCTGTTTTAGTAATTTGCAAACGCATTTTAATTAAAACAATTGATGAAGATCATTGTGGCGTGTCATGGTGGGATGTCTAACTGGCCTGTAATTATTTATGTAACATGTAACGATTACGGAACTGTGCAGTTTTTATTCCGGTATTACAAAGGTTACCTACATTTCAACAGTGCCGCATGATGCGCTCCAGTTTTATGCTCGTTTTATACATTGTTTTAGTTCTAAGGCTTACTTTTTTTGAAACTTTTGTGAACCCTTTCTTTGAAATGTACATTCGCTACCGAAAACGTATTAATTTATCCCCATATCAAGATTATTGCAAGTTATTCCTTACAATTATCTGGATCATTATGTACTAGATTAACCGATGAGAGCGATATCGCCAGGTTCTACTTGAAATAAATAAAAAGCTTCTCAGAGTTTACATTATCTACATAATTTTTTTTGAAAATATATATTCTAATTTGTACCGCGGATATGGCAATATGCTAACCCCATATTACACAATTGTTTAAAAGTGGGAACACTATACTCGTCTGTCTTCCCCTTTGGGGAAATACAGCGGTATGTCATATTATGCTATGTTACACTCTAAATTGAGGTAATAATGATGATACACTTGTTCATACTTTCAGAGGTCTCACTCTTTTATACAAATTGGTACACTTATTTGTTCTCGCCTTTTGTGACCTCGTAGTAAGTGTAGTTATAGGCTGATAAATTTATTTTCTTTCTCGGTCTTGTTATCTAAGACACATGTAAAAACATCCTAACACTTGCGAGTATTGGTACCATTAAGTGATAACTGGTGAACTGTATAGCGCACCCAACCTATATTATACCTATATATATAATTAAAGGTAACGTAATAAAAATGTGACATCACGCCTATAAACTCTGAAGAGGTAGGCAAATAAGTGTAGTACATTCGCACATTTTACTAGTACCGTTTACGTCCCAATATGGAAAAGATGGTGAATCTTACACCGTATTGTATTAGACCGGGCACAAGTCCACACTCCGGGCCACTACTAGAAGTTTTAATTTTAAAAAAATCCAGTAGTACTCGACCCGGGATTCGAACTCAGAACCTCTCGATCGATCGTGCTTGCAACCAACACAACCAACGAGGCAGTCAATATATAACTAGTTATTCGAATAGTACCTACATTTCAGTACAACGCAATAATAATCGTAGGGAATGAGGAAAATTTAACTTCCGGTACGGAATATCCTGCCTACCGGCAAATTATTAATACATTAATATTAATTCAATATTTGTCATATAAATGGTTAACAGACTACATACAATACTTCAATGTAATTCAGCTTAAATTGATATGTGTTTGCAAAACGGCTAGTGAAATATAATTAATTATACCCAGTAATGAAGCATTATTGTTCTTTATGTGGAAAACTAGAGTTATACCTATTTATACATAGATAAAAGGAAATAAATAGTAAAAGACGATATGGATATGTGCATATTTTTTTAATAATAAGACTCCTGTAACCGAACAAACATTAATATTAAATAACTGTAGTGCCTAGTCCCTATATACCGCAATATAATGCATCGTGTATTAGAATTCAACGTCCCAGCCTGAGGTCTCGTCGGGTGGCAGCTTGTCTTTCGGATATTTTTCGAAGTTGGATAAGTCCAGATCGTTGACGACGGGCTGCACTAGTGGCGCCTTCAACTTACCTTCACGCAAACCCTCCCAATCAAATCCAAGGAACCACCTGTTAATAATAAAATAATAAATACTATATTGATTGCCTCTTTTGTCTAGTAATTGCAAGCACGGCTGCTGATCAATAGGTCCTGGGTTCGATCTCTAGTTTTTCTAACTTGAAATTCCCAGTAGTACGGAGTCTATAACCTAAGCCCCAT
>DVPD01000404.1:0-11581 GCA_018237605.1 Apyrrothrix (Melanopyge) sp. n. Burns01
AAATTTTAATACTGCATATAAATGTTCTTCTTCAGTAAATCATAAAATGTACATGTTTATTGAGTTTTTTCACAATCCCCTATTCATTAGTTACATAACATTATAGTTATCTCGCCGTCATATGTGTACATGCTAAGGGAGGCTCATTAATTATGTCCGTCCTTTTCTAACAGTTCTACTCGCGTAGTATCTTTGTTTAATCTTTCTTTGTCATTGGTTTTATGAGCACGATCAAATATTCCATTGTTCTCTTGTCCAAATATTGTCCATAATTATTGTTCACGGTCTCGCAAATGTTTGAATAGAGACATCGAATGTTTAATCAAACTATACCGTATTGTAAACATGTCGGATATTTTTTTTCTTCTCTCTATACTTGTGGTGGAGGTATTAACATGTTCTTTCTGTTCGAGGATACATTTGTTAGAACACATAACCATATTAAATTTATTGTTATTATTATTAACTCAGCTGCATTTTATTACACACGTGTTTATAACAATAGCTAGAAGGACGTTCGAACGAATTTTCCTGCATCAAAATTGTCCTTGTTACAATATAATACAATTGACTCATGTTCCATTTGTTATGTTTAAATTGTTATATTAAATTGTATAAGGTGTGTATTTATAATTTATTTGCGTCAAGTGTGTTATTGTCTTTGTCATTAAAGCCTTTATATTTGTCTAATATACTTTTTCGCATTAATAAATATTCATTTAAAATTGAATATTTATTATAATTCGAGTTATAAAAAAAACTCGAATTTAAAAAAAATATAATTTCGTATTTAGCCGTTATGTGTCAACCCTGCTGGGTGATGAATGACTCCGAGTGACATTGTGACATTCGAGTGGTACCCTCTGACTCACGCTCTGTCTCTTCATTTGATCTTGTAACAGTACTGGTACTTTTTATCACACAATATTACGTTTCATTATATAGAATATATTATGTATAGTTTAATGTATTATTATACGTATACTGTACATATTATCGTCATTTTCGCTTCTAATTTCTTGCCCACTTAGGATTTTAACTTGTTTATTACCTTTTTGAACTGTAATCCCCGATGTAATCCCTGAAAGGTAGACAGAAGAGTGTTTCTGTCTACCTTTCGGGGATTACAGGCGTGATGTTACGTTGTTACAGTACTTATGTTTATTCTATACGCTTTGTATTTGTTATTTTCCTCCCTATTGATCGTCGACTCAATATTTATTTTTCTTACTGAGTAAAGTTTGGTGTTTTTTTATATTAGATATTTTTATTTAGATATTCAATAATTACTCTGTAACATATTATTTACGATATAAATAAATAATTACATTCAGCTAGTTCGTTAGACTGTTAGAATTAAGTCATAAATAATCAAAACCAAATATTGTAGTAAGCAAATTAAGTATGATTGTGAGTATTTTGTTTTTAATAATTACTGTTTCAAATCCGAATTTCGTGTTAAATTAATATTGAACAAATTTCAGTGAAATGCATCTATATATGAATGTCCTACTCATGAAAAAGTTTCCTAAAATAGTTAACATATATATAGTTATTTGGTATAGAAATGGTTATTTTTAGTGTGTATATTTAACATTAAGTTTTATTTTATCCAACGAAATCCATTACTTCGTAACATTCTTTGTATATAGAAATGTCACTACTGTACTTCCCACTTAATTCCCTACCACTTTTTTATATACTAATAGGCTCCTGTTTTACTGCCATTTCACGCTATGGATGACTGATAGATAAAGCCATTAGGCGTAATTGCGTCCATTGTTAATTTATTTAATAAAGAATAAACGAATATATTCACGTAAAATAATACAAGCGTAAGATTTAAATATACATATAGATAAACTAAAGAAACTGCCTGACCAAAGAAAGCCACCAACCGATCAATAGACACAACGCGCAATAATTAAATTGTAATTACGCGCCAATATTAGCAACGGCCTCGGTGGACTCGCGGTGTTGATTGCCGTTTCTTTTTTTAAATGGTATTTTTTTCCATCTTTCCGTCCACGGTCCGTCCGTGTTTCCTCATTGACTCGATCTACCTCGACACACCCTTTTACGGGATCAGACAGCGGTGCTGTTGACGTTTAAATATTATTATTTAACTTCGCAATTTAAATTAAAATTCGTACCGCTTCGGGCCCATTTGTTTGCCATTGTATACAATTTACCGCTTGCTAAAGTTTCGGTGGCACCGCCTCGGTTCTTTAAGCGATAAGCGATTTTAAATTTAAAATTAAAAAGGAGAAGGAAAATATTACATTCCTATTAAGAATCATACCATGTGTAGATATAATATGAGCACTCGTGATATAAAACTATTCTCTCGTATTGTTTTAATAGTTATATGAATTTACTTACTCTTATTATCGAATTTAATTGAAGGGATGAAAGTAGGGTTTGGTTGTTTTTTGTTTCAAGGTTCTGGATAGTTTATAGTAACGTCGTAAAGTTATGTTTTTTCTTCTTTTTTCGGACTTTGTCTGTGGAGCTTAACAATTATTTGGTAGTAACTATTTTGATCAAAAATCCTAAATGGAAGTTTGGCGTAACAATAACAAAAGAAAAATAAATAATGATCATTTTAAATAAAATCTGTTATAAGCCAAGAATTATGTTTGTTACCCATACGCGTGTCAGCAATTCCAAAATCGTCGTCAAAACATCAGCCGTCATCGCTCGTCGACAGGCAGTAGAAGTGTTTCTCTTTTCGGTATATCCTACATCGAGTGTTTTGTCGGTACTAAGATATATGCATTGAGTAGACGAATTATCTACCTTTTATAATTTAAGTACCCTGACGTGCAATTACTGCAAACGCATCCTTACGGCAAAAATGGGGTACATAAGCCATATCCAGACACAAGGCAACAACCATCCACATCTTGTAGAGACCCCTGTAAACAGGACGAAACAGTTCGTTAAATTGTTTCTGCTACAGACTGCGAAAGAGTGGAATTCCCTGCTGACATCTATTTTTATGGAATACGACTTGGAATTACTCAATACGAGAGTGAATAGGCACTTTCTAGCCAAGCGAGTGTATTCCTAAATAAACAAAAACAATCTTTGAGCAAAAGTTAGGTCTTCGCGGCCCAAATAGTTCTGGCAGTTCATCACCATCATCATCATCGTCGTGTAATCAATCTCTTTTCACGTCGGTTCACGTCGCCGCTCGCCGGCAGCGTCTTTCTTATGAGCATTATACACTCAGCTCCACGTTCCGTTGTTTTAATATTTGCCAACTTTTAAATAATTCATGAGTCTCTTGACAGCTTCGAGAGATTTCCTTAAAGCTTTATTCGGAACGCTGGAATACGGTGTATATGTGGCATCAAAGCGATTGAGCACCTGAAAACAGATGCCTTAACTGAATGGTGTTTTGGATAATGTAATCTTTATGTTATTTTTTTATACCCCTTGCCGTCCAGCGGCCAAAATTCTACTGTTAAATTGTAAGTTTAAACATTTTTGATGTTATATAGGTATATGATACTGCATACGTCGAAGTTCCGGCATTACTTAATACATTCCGCATGTACAAGTTTAACAAAGTAAACGGTTAATTTTAGTTGAGATTAAGATATTTTCAACACGGAATCAAATTATTAAAACTGTAAGGTTGTCTGGTAGAGATCGTCTGATAGCGATAAGGCCGCCTTTTGTATAATACATGTATCTTCATATCTTGAAATTTGTATCGCCTTACTTATGCATACTGTCTTTGGTGTACAATAAATAATAATTGTCTTATATTATGAGTTGTTAAATTGATGTTATATTTAACCAATAACATAATAGTATAATTACTATTTGTTGTTATTTTGTGTTATTGATTACGTATGGTGTATTTATGTGTGTATGTGTGTGTGACTATCAACTAAAATAACGTCAATCAATCACACACGATTGATTGACGTTATTTTCTCCTTTACTTTTTGCTTAAGTTTTCTTGATGATTGCTGTACCCTTGTTTTGTAATAAGTATACTAACCTAACCTTATCGTAAGGTTGTAAACTGGATTTTTAATTTCAATATGTATGTTTTCTGTCTCTTCCTTATAACTGTATCATTCGTAATAAATAGTTACCCGATGATAGATCAGAAACACATCAGTCACGATCTAACAATTTATAACCTTTGTCTTCTTTTGTTGCAGAATGACGAGCCCCCGGAGATCACATATTGCGTGGTGGGGGGCGAGGGGGGGCTCGCGTTGCAGGCGGTCACCCCCACTCACCCCATGCCACCACAAGACGAGTTGGACGCTAAATTTGCGGAGCTTGTTGTGAGTATTGAACTATTTTCTATATCGTCACGCCAGGTCCCTTACAGGGTAGACAAAGAGCATCGAATGCCAAATACCTTAAAGCCCTGACCTGATGTACAACCTGAACCTGAATTTGTTGAACATCGAGTATTAGTATATTTTGTAATAAGTAAACAATCGCGACATTCATTCTATTTTAATTTGCTAGATTTTAAATTCAAATATGACAGTTCAAGTATCGGGTTGACTTTAGATAGGTTAGTTATTCCTTTGATAAATGCCTTCCTAATATTGACGTGTTTTTTGTTGAGGGCGCTGTTTAGAACTGGAAGAACTGCTAAGAATTGGGACTTGGGACTGCTAGATATTTTATTAATATTGTATCTGCATTTTTATAACCTTTAAGTGAACTACTTTCATTTTGGAATTGTCGTTGTGTTGCTGAGCACAAATTTTCGGCCTTCACATGCTTTATCGGGCGAAGGTGGTGTGACATAGCCTATATCTACATGTTACTTGTTCAGAAAAATGTCTCGATTTGCGTAAGAATTATTCAAGTATCTTTCGTTCGTTCATACGTTTGCTCGTTAGTTCGTTAAATTAAATATTCATTATGCCAATTATAACGTTTAGCAGAAATAAATTATTATAATATCCTCTGATTATAGGAATTGCGAATATATTATAGTATGATTATTACTGGTTTAGTATACTGTACTAGGTTTCTTTGCAGAAATATGGCGAATGTAATGATACGGTTTATATTGACAATTATTAATGTTATTCCTTCAGTTAATAACTGAAAATATGATCTCATGCATGATTATGTTTAACAGTTATTCCTTGAATGCAATAGTTACGAATATTCGAATTTATTGGTTACAGTCAATGCGGTAGAAATTTCCTGCCACCTATTCAATAATCGGACGTAAATGTAACTGGTGAAACGTGGAGGTGTATTACACTCCTCTGCCTAACTCTTCGATGATTACAGGCGTGATCTTATGTTAAATTAAAATTTATCTTCATATGTAGATATATTGGTTGCAACTTTTATTATATCCTGGTCCTATTGCCAAATTTGAACCTATATCCACTATTGGGGGACAACTATTTCCACTATTGAAGTTTGTAATTTATATATGGATGTGTGATATTGGAAATATGAGTCAGTAGCCAACTAGCATATCGAATGATTTTCAACTTAAGGTGGTTTCATGGATTGGTTTCACTTATTGCAACACCATAACCGCTCCCTCCTGTTACTCATCATGTTCGTATGGTTATTTCCATGTGATGCCATAGTCATTCTCAAAGTTAAAACTCACCTAATAATTGATTTTTTATCTGTGACACCGACGAAACTAATGTCGAACGAGAGGCAATGACATTGTCCGACGGCAATGACACTACACTTTTACTATTCGAAATATTTCTCTAGCAGTGTTGACACATAACCCGTTTACGATCTACTTATCTCGGTGTTGCCAATCGTCATGTATTTTTATTTGTGCGTTTTAAAGAATTAAGCAATGATCACGACAATTCGTAAATAAAAGTGTATCCAGTAGTGACAATCTCTATTGGTACAGAGTAAACAACCAAGGACATAAGATACGCTTTCTTTCTTAGCATTTGTATTGATATTACTTTATTAATACATATCTTTGGACAACTCGTACGCAGCCATTTGATCCTAAAATTGGCAGTCTGTACGTTGGTGGCAGTTTATAAACGTACACATATACATTTTTAACACTTGTGTTATTGATAATTTTACACCCAGAAATACAGCTAACATTCGTGTTCGTTTTTCAAATATTAATCCTGGGTGGGAAACGGACCTTCAACCTCTGGCTTAACAGATTTGCTAACCATTCGATAGGTCAGTCAATGTGGCTTACGATGTGCTACACGTATTTTAAATTTCAATTTATTCTAGAACACGTTTGCGCTGAATATAAGGCCGTTTGAAATAAAGAATATTAACTTTTTAACGCTTTTAAACTTTAACGCGTTTTATCCATTGTTTCCTGCGACACTGTACCTAAGAAACAGAAGGTATTGGTATGCATCAATAAATTAATACGACACCATTAATCAGTCCATTGATTAATTGATCGGCCGTAGAGTTCCCTTCCTTCGATAAATTACCCTCGGCCGAACAATGTTGTCATAAACAAGGCAATCATGTTGATAAAGCGGTGCTGTGACAGATGAGCTGGACTCACGCGCGTTGGCGCTTTCACATGGGCCCTGCACACTGTCCGGCTTTATATTAATAATGGAACGTTCTCATTTTCCGGAAAGTTACCCCGATTTTCATATACTAATTATGCGTATCGAACGTTTTATATGGATTCTGTTGTGCAACAGTGCAGCCTGGGATGCGTTGCTGCTTGTGTCTTGATATAGGGAAGCGCTAAGGTACTTCATGTGGTTGCAGGTCGCAAGCGACTGTAAATTTAGGCGTGTCGGTTGCGTTCAGTATATGGATGCTTGATACCTTTGGATGCTACATTAACCGCGTTATTTTCGGTCATTATCGTTAGGAAAACGTCAGAGGCATATAAGGGGATTAAAAATATCCGACATAGGACATGAACACCTTCTTATATGGAGCAGCGTGGTTCAGAATGCGTTAGATCTGTTGCGTTAGATTGCTGGAGAGACGAGTGGAACGAAAAAGGTTACCGCTATAGTATGCTGTCAACGCTTCGAATCCATAGCTTGTTAGTCCTTTTGGTACTATTGCGTTTGTGTCTTTTCACGAAACGCCTACAGCTTGTACCTTATTAGCTAATGGGCACTATCCTAGGGACGTGTTAAATCAGCGCAGAGAAACGTATAAACCTTGAAATGTATGAAGCGTGCTTTGTTTCAGTAGGCACTCTTGGTGACATGCGTTGTGCGCTGTCTTTTGATGTAGACCACTCAAACAGTCTGTAGGCTGGTAAGAGAGTACTTAAAAGTCTTGTTACTCAATTTTGTTTAGTTGTTGTTTGTTGCATATTTGTATCAGAGGTACCTAATATAAAATAGTTAAATTGAGTTTTGTCGTTTTCCTTGTTTGTTAAATACGTATTTGTGCCCGTTGTTTATATTCCACTTTGGGATGCAAACATAACTAGTGAAACGTGCTGGTGTACTACACTCCTCTGTCTACCTCTTCGAGGATTACAGGCGTGCTGTTACGTTTTCTTAAATACGTTTTAAAATGTATAGATATTATTAATTGTAACATTTGTTTTGTATTAAGGAGAATAAATAGGAAACAACAGTGGCGGTGGATCTTCATAACTTCTAACTCTTCTCTTCATAAGATATAGGTACATTAAAGATAAGTCTAGTAATATTTATTGACTATCAAGCTCACTTCCGCCTTATCGTGTTTATAAACCGGAATACTTTTAGGAATCGCATGGCAGCTCAAACGTTTTAAGAATTATTCGATGTAAAAATGTGTAGTAAATCGATGGTGAAATCAGTATAAAAAATCTACATGTTCCTATATCAAAGCTATTTGCATGATTCGATTTGATTAGCGGCAAAGAATCGATTTAATGGCGGTGTACCACGTTGTTGAAATATACTCTGGTGTCATATTTGACATCTTGTTATATTCAGCTCAATATCATGTTCGTGACAGGAATTGGCATATTACATTTAGGGTAACCAGTGGATAAATTAAATGCGTATTTTAGTATAAAAGTATATTTATGAAAGTTAATAAACTTTGACAAATTATTCCGATATATGAACCTAGTTATTCAATATGGGTTTTATGATTACGTTATTGTCACAGTATTCGTACTTTGTTGCCTTTGTGAATTTTTTATGTTTAATCTACTGTGATTAAAATGCGTTGCTTCCGGTTCCACTGCAATATGTTTGTTAAGAAGGTTTTTATGGATAAAAACATACGTTTAGTAAATTTGTCCACTGTTAGTTTCTAAAAAAAACTTTTCACCAAAAAGCTGAATTTATTATAACTTTACCTCTAAGTGTCTTTCTCTCCTTCTTAGACTTGTTTAAAGTACACATCCATTAGAAGTTCGCGAAACTATTCTGCCGCTTGATGTCAAGTACGGGTTGGAGATGAAAGCATTAATTGGTCAGAAGTTTTTGAATGTCATTTACATCTATTGCAATCAATGAGTTAGGCAGAGGGCTGTAGTACACTCCCACGTTTCACCAATAATCGAATGATATGAAATTGAACAATTGTTTGACAAGCCTGCCCTAGAACAGAAATCTAACTCCTCGAAGGCTGTACTGCAGAAATATAAAGAGTAATATATTTATTCACAATCGTCTGCTTTTTGCGGATGATATATGCACATAGACTTATGTAATAGCCGCCGCTATTATTACGGGCTATTAGTATTTATATTGCGTCGACCTTTCAACGAGTACTCTATCGAGTCAAGGCAGGCATCCGGAATCGACTTCCGGTCGTGGCAAGTAATTCGGTGATAGTTTTATTATCTACATCGCGGGTTTCTTCCATTACGCTTCGTCGTTGTTTTTAGATTGAGTTTATTATGTTATTATATATATGGATTAGTTTCTATTGTTAAATTGATTTTATCGACTAATTGAATTATTATTATTTTATTATGGAATTGAAGGGGTCGTGGATTCAATTTTCAACAACGATTAATATTTTTGCAATGCCCACAGTATTGCACATAGGCCTCCGAACAAATTTAACGATTCCTGAATAATTATAACAACCGCGACTGGCTACTCAACGTGGTGTCTGAAGCAGGGATAATACACGTCGTAATCTACCTACCACTCTTAGTCAGGCTGATTCAGGCTCTACATACCATCACTTTAAAGATCGGTACCAATTAAAGAACTTAATTTCCGCCATAGAAATATAGTTAATCCGTATTTCTTTTTCCCAATTAAAATGAGCTTATCGTATTATATCGTCGAATACCGTGTTAATCCTATTAATTACGATCGCCTCGGGGCGTACGGAATTGTCGATAATTCCGTTCTGAGACCCGACGTCGTGTATTACGCATTGAGGTCGTACAGACTAGAGATAGGGCGGCTTAGAAACTACGCTTTCGTTCGCCGCTGAGATTGAGAGGTACTGTAGTAAATACCTAATTTGTCTAATAGCGCCGCCGTATAATAACCACGCTGATTATGTTGACTCGTTAATTTCTCCGCCCGCCGCTTAGCCGCTAATATTTTCACTTAACATCTTGAGCTGTTTGCGGGATGTGAGAGCTGTTACCTTATCGGAGGTAAAGTGATTCGCTTCAAGTATGATTTGATTCAATTTGTTATTGTGTTTCACTTGTTAATTGGTCTAGTGATTGTAATGCAATGTAATTAAACGTGATGTAAGACTTGTAAAGGTTTTATTGGCTCCATGAGATTTGAATTGGCAATTGGCATTGAATTTATCAATATTTAAATGTAAAGTTAATAGAGATATTTGCGATGTCAAATTTTATTTAAAATAGACTTTTTCACGTAACTGAGTCTACTCGTTATGAAATCGTGTTGTGTTTATATGTTTGAAAATTTTAAATGGTAGTTGTGGGTTTGATAAAATATTGGCGTCATCAGTGGGAATATTTTTTCCGTGGCTGGATTCCGGGTATAATTGGAAAACAAGTATGTATTAATATGATAACAATTTTGAAACAACATTTCCCTTGCATAACCGGAATGTTCGTTAATTTTGACAGTTACAGTACTATGGTTAAGTGAGAGAGTAAGAGTATTGGAGTGTTCGCGTGATCTCCATGTAACATCGGGCTACAGTGTTGATTCTCGGCGATAATTAGATTGCGTAAGGCGGGTATCCCACGTGCTTTCACCTGCTGATGAGGTGATGATAGATTGGTATGAAGGATCAAACTACAGTCTCTTTTTTATAGTAACGAAGCTGCGTAGGCGTTGCAATCTGAGACGTCTTTAACGTACATTTCCGGTTTGTTTTTCCGGCAACCTACGTAGTACACAAAAGCACCGTTGCTTATAATTATTTTTTATCTCACTGATAAGAAATATAATGTGCCAGTCAAATGTCATTTAATCTTAAAATAGCGATAGGTAGCCAAGAAATTTTTGATTATTCATATCGAGATGACGATATTAATTCCATCAGATAAGAGCGTTGCATAATGTTAGTATTGCATGCCACTTTCTCCGGTTGATGAGTTGTTGATAGACGTTCTCGTCGCGTGCGCGGGCGCCGGACGTAATACATGCGCGGACGTTCGGTGCCGAGATAAAAGTACGGCCGGGATTTTATACGGCGTTCTGATTGAAGTGCTATCATTGTGTTGTCTTTTGTATACTCTCAGGGCTGGCGATGCGTTGGTAACGTTTGTGGCGTTGAAATTTTTTATAAGTTGGCTGTTTACGATCGGGTGGTTCGTTTGCCTTTTTGTTAGCGTACGCAATAAATAGGAGTTCTTTTAAATTTTTGTGTTTTTATTTTAGTGTTGTGGCTCACCTTGAATGTCAATATGTATCTTTTTGGTATGACGGATTTCTTATCGGATTTCGTATTTGTTATTTCTTATTTCTATTGGCTTTCGTTAGTAACTCCATGATTTTTTTGTATTTGAAAATTGTGAAACGATTTGCAAGATTATTTTTGTCTTAACAAAGTATGTCAATCGTTGATTGAGGAAGCTTTATGTATCGCAAATATAGTTATATTCGAAATGCAAATATGCCAGATATATTTCGCTGTAACAGTAAACAGAGATGTCGCGAGGAAACGTGCACATCTATAGAGTTCTCTTTCATGTAAGGCGGGTGAAGTCTGGAAATCAGCATTTCAAAAGCGTAATCTGAGAGAGAGAGAGCCCTCGTACCCCACATTTGATGAAATGCCATAATACCTTTACGGGCTATAGAAATTATTTACTATCAGGTACATTAATTCCCTGTTTACTGTTTCTGTAATATAAAACTATATACTCGATTCTCGAAGCTTCTTCTTTGTGCATAGTGAATTACGAGTATATTATAGCTATAGTAGGTTACATGAAGCATTCGCGATCATAAAACTTATTTGTGCTGTGTTGATCTGGCGCCACACACATGCCGTTCTCATTACTCGTCTACTGGGACACGACGATTACGTGTCTTACGTACGTGGAGGTTCAACGGTTTAGGGTTGTTGAACTCTTATGTGCCTTTTTAGATTTTAATGCGTTTGTTATTTAGCTTATGAGCGTAACTTCTCGTCTACAATACATGTCATTTGAAGGGTTTTAGCATATAAAATATCATCGACAGCCTCGTTG
>DVPD01000405.1:0-11577 GCA_018237605.1 Apyrrothrix (Melanopyge) sp. n. Burns01
TTTGTTTCAATTCTTTCCTCTAATCATTCTGAGAATTGTACCATTTATAATAGTCTGTATACAAATAAACAAATAAATAAAAAAATAAGATATCATCAACTTTATAAAGAAATAGGATGCTTAAGGGCGGTGAAGATAAATCGTTCGTAAAATTTATATCGTCGACAACAATTGTAAATTGCCAAAGACTTGAGATACAACGCAATATTATTTTTTATAAATTCAGTAATAATACTGAAAAATATGTCTACCACGGTTAAAATGCAGCCCGTCACCGCCTTCACCGTCTTCATTCATCTAAGGGCCATTTTGTTAAATTAGAGAACAGTGGTGGGCGGTATCATTTGCTGGGAATCTATGATTTATATCTTACTGTAAATGCGTTCTCTATGCTTCCGATTGCGTAAATTGGATGTTGCTATTTTAATGTTAGTTTTATATACATCATGTTAGTGTTATCTATTTACTGTAAAAAAATACGTACTATTCTATATACTTGTATTATATTTGTTACAGCTTGTTCAACTAATAACCTGAAAATAGTTATATTATACACACACTTGAAAGACTACACACACACACACACAAACACTACTGTTATAGCGCTATTAAAATATGTGTTGACATAATTTTGGCAATACTTTCCTTAAATTATCGATGCGGCTAGTTGATAATCGTGCATCGAGTTTGGTTTTGTTTAACACACCTACTTTTATATGTAATCTTTGGTGTTTGACTTTGTTTTGTCCTGCAGGGTACCTCGTCACGATGATATCACTGAGCAAAGAGTGAAATCAATATGTACACTCTGACGTCAAATTAAATGCCGAGAACTACACGTAGTATTGCAGCGATATTATGTATTCTATTACATAAGAAAACATATCCAAACAAATAAGTACATTGAAGTGCCATTAGATGGATTGAATTATACACGCTTGATTAGTGTATGTATTTTTTATACCGAATAAAAAATTCAGTCCGCCCCGTTCACAGCGTTGTTATGCCACTGTTATTAAAAGTTAAATATTTTTCTACGAACAAGTAAACGTTAAGTATGTGATAGTGCTTTCGAATAAAGTGAGACGTGACGACGCAGGTGTCTTAAAGCCCACTTAAAACATATTTATCATTGCGGAATAATAGTTATTATCCATTTATATTAAGATGTAGTTATGTACTCGAATAAATATAACTTTTCAGAATGTCTTGTCTTTTATTTGCGTGTCATGCTTGTAATCAGGGAAAAGGTAAGCAGAGAAATGTACTACACGCCCACGTTTCACCAGTTACGTTTACATTACATCATGGAATAGATGGTGAGCCTATTCCATACACCGGGCACGAATCCAAAACCCGAGCCACAATTAGAAATTTTACTTAGAAAAATTCAATAGTACCTGACACGGTATATGAACCCAGGACCTCTCGATCGACAGTCGCGCTCGCAACTACTACTAACAAGGCACACTAAAAGTTAGAAAAAGTTGTTAATTCCGGTTTCTATTCAATACATCTAATTTGAATCGGCTTTATTGTTTCACTGTCGGTGTATGTTTTCGCCTTCTCAGTATAACAAGTTTTAAAACCATAGTTCAAAACTACACAGCACATTGAATATTTTGTGTTGAATTCTCAAGCACACCAGTTCCTCCACGTTTTCCTTTATGAATGAATGAAAATCAAATGAAATGAATAAATAAAAATCATTAAATCGACACTATCTAGGTATTGTGGAGAAACTGAAGATTAGAGTGAACCGCTCTTACCGAATCAGATGTGCCTAAAGGCAACTAAGATATACATTTTGGAACTCACTGCTCGATGTGTCTTCGGTGAAAGAGTGATCAAACCAGTAAGACCTTTAATTGTATCAAGGGTGACTTTGCGGAAATTTATTCTTAATAAATTACATTATCCCTAACCATTGCAGAGTCTACACCTACTGACAATTCTGTTTCGTGGCGAAATGCTCGTCAGCAGTGCTACGAAGGCTACTTCTTTGTATATACTTGTCCTTTGTGAAGGCGTGGAAGATATCACATTAGCGTATTCACCTTCATACACCGTATTCGATAATCGGTGCATAATGAGATTAGCGTGATTTGTTATCTCAAGATCAATATCGCATATTACGTAGACACCTATGGTTGACCTTGTGTAAAATGACTCTTTGTTAAATCGATATTGATACAACAGCGTCAAAGATTGGCGACATTTTTTAAATGACGTTACACGTAACATCACGCCTGTAATCCCCGAAGAGGTAGGCAGAGGAGTGTAGTACATCCCCTCGTTTCACCAGTTACGTTTACGTCCCAGTATGGAATCGGTGTTGAGTGTTGCTATACACTGGGCACAAGTCCAGACTTAGAGAGCCACTACTAAAAATTTTAATTTTTGGAAAAATCCAATAGTTCACAGCCCGGGATTTCAACCCAGGATCTCTCGATCGGCAGTCGCGCTTGCAATATAGTAATCACGCTGTAGGAAATCCTGTTGTATGACAAACTTCCGGTTGTCAGACTTTGCGTGTGATTTTTTGTCATCATTTATATCATTAGTACCGCATCATTGCCATCATCATATATCGTATGGCTATTGTTAGCCGCTTGGATCGCACATGCTACACACACGACCAAACGACCAAGTAGATAGCAAAGGTCGATTGAGGTCAATGCAACGTAACTATAAATAAACCCCAATCAAATTGCATTGTTCATTACTGGCTACGCAGTGATGCGGACGAGGTGGTCGATTTGAAAAACTCGATTTATAATCTCTCTAAAATTAAACGAAATTTGATGTTCCAGAGCAGAAGGTGAAGCATGTATATTCAAGGCGTGTGAAGTGTACCAATCCGCACTTGGTCAGCGTGGTAGACTGTGGCCTTAACCCTCTTATTCTGAGAGGAGACCCCTATCCAGCAGTGGGACGACAGGAGGGTTTAAAAAAATGTATATTTGTCACCCCCTAGTTGGTCGTGTTGGTTGCAAACGCGACTTCCTATCGAGAGGTACTGGGTTAAAATCCCGGGTCGGGTAATATTGGATTTTTCTAAAAATTAGAATGTCTAGTAACAGCTCGGAGTCTGGATTCGTGTCCCGTGTAGTGCAATAGACTCACCACCTGTTCCTTGGTGGAACGTAGACGTAACTGGTGAAACGTCGGGAGTACTTACCTGCCTATCCCTTTGGCGAAATACAAGCGTGATGTTACGTTCTGTTTTGCTACACAAAAAATATTGGTGCACATCACACAAATATTTATCCTAACTAGGAATCGAACCTGTTACCCCTACTTCACAACCAAATACACTAAACACTTAACCAAGAGATCAAATTAACATAATTCAATACGGTACAACTGTCTTTTAGTTTTGCACAACTAATCCATAACTGCTCGGTAGTTCAGCAACTTTAAATAGAGGTGTTTGTTTTACATTGCTAATGCGTTGTCCAGTTCGGTTCCCGGTCGCGTCAGCGTGAATTGTACAAACTTCCGCCATCCGGATGTCATTTAACATAAATTGTTCCTGATAGTCTATTAATGGAACTGTGGGACCATCAATATGGATACAATAAGGCCATAAAATAAATAGCTTTCATAACGAGTGGGTTAGAAGTTCGAGAGTTTAAATTTAATATACTCTTCCAAGCGGAAGCAGCACCGTATATTTATTTCAGATATTAAGCAGCTATAGCCGTAGAAATTTGTGTGAAAAGAGTACAGCGCCCCTAGCGGGCGTAAATAGAACTAATTTACGCATACAAATTTCTACGTTTACGATACGAATACTTACTCGCTAGTGGTTCGTGCTAAGGCTACTGGTCCCATAGTTCCAGTTCGGGTAGTGGACCAATAATAAAGAGCATTTTAAACTCAAACCTTCGCATGTTTAAAATTCCTGAATGTCAATAACAATTTATTGTTCACGCAAAAAAGGAAACAATCTTTATAAATTATAGTTATAAATTGTTCCAGAACACTAACCCTAACACCGAAATGGTGGAGCTCCTGAAGGACATGCTGGAATGGCCCAAAGGTAAGTGTGTTAGAGCTAGTCGTCTATTTGCTACCTGTCCCCTTCGATGCTTGATATGCTACTCTATCAAACTGAGATGGCCGCATCTAGAATACATGAGGACCAAACATCACGACAGAAGGCTGCTGACTGGCTCTACAAATTTAAGCTTCAAGGCACATTCACTTTTATCGATTTGCCATCCAATCCATTTTGTTTGAACGGGGTAAGAATAAGTTAAACCCAATAGATAAGACGTATACCGATCCGTAGCTTTTCATTAATCCATTTATCATTTCGCTATTCGACTCATGTTTTTTGTCACAATAAGAAGAGTTAAAGCTGTTATTGTTATTATTATTCTTATTGATCACCACCGTGGCCAAGTGCAGCTCGATAGGCTGTACAAGTTTTGACGAACGTAACACCACGTCTGTAATCCCCGAAGAGAAGAGAAGAAGATTGTAGTACACCCCCAAGTTTCACCAGTTACGTTTACGTCCCAATATGGAATAGGTGGTGAGTCTATTGCCATACACCGGTGCAAAGTTTTATTGTGACAAATTCTATGGCGCATTGGGTTTACTACACAACATTATTAAAATTTGTTGTATTTAATTGTTAAGTTAATTATATGACATTGAAATGAATTTTTCTGTTGAAGATCTGCTTTTTCCCGTGTTGGATGTACTGCGGCTGGCGATCAGAAACAAAGCTATCAACGGTCAGGTGTTTGACTCCACGTTCGGGCCGGCGTTTATCAAATTTCTACTCGCTCTGACAACTCCAGGTACACACGTATATGTGGGTATATGAATGTAATCTTTTGTATTTTAAAATACCCACATATTTTTTTCTTTTTTATCATAAATGATTTTATAAAGGATACGTTCGTTAAACCGAATTCATGCAATAAATGATTCATAAACAATATAAAAAAAGGTTTATTAGTGAACTTTGCACTTTTAGCTGTATGTGTAAATCAGGATTTATTTTCAAAGAACAAGAGTACAGTTTTAAATGTGAGGTCGCCGTTGCGTATACACTTGCTTTTTGTGCGAAATAATATGCGAGACATTTAGCAGTACATCATACTGTTTGAAATGTGCAGACAACTCGCCGGCCAACCAGCTGCTGGCGCTGCGCGTGCTGGTGAACGCGTTCTGCGACCTGCCGGGCGAGATGCTGCTGCTGGCCGACAAGGAGAGCGTGCTGCACTCCTACGTGGTGCTGCGCCGCCTGCCGCCCAGCGCGCAGGTCGCCGCCGCGCCACTACTCTGGAACACCTCACCCCTTCAGACAAACCCTCCCATTATTATTAATTCCCACATTATATTTAATAAGCAAGTCAGATCTGTTAGGATAGAGATATCTGGCACTCGCTGTTCTCTGCCTGCCGCTGAACACTGGCGTCATGTTGTAATAATAATATTTAATAACGTTCGTTACACATTAAAAGTTTCTTTCAAAGTAACCCATTTCTCATACACTATTATAATTGTACCACGTAGCGTACGTTTAAAAAAGTTACATTACGCCTGTAATCTCTGGAGAGGTAGGCAGAGGAGTGTAGCACACTGCCTGTGTTCCACCATTTATGTTTAGGTCTCATTATGAACTAGGTGGTGAGTCTATTGCCATGCACCGGGCACAAGTCCAGACTCCGAGCCACTACTAGAAATTCCAATTTTCGAATAAATTAATAGTGCTCGACCTGGGATTTGAACCTAGGACCTCTCAATCGGCAGTCGCGCTTGCAACCAACATGACCAACGAGGCAGAACAAAAATTATAGAACCTAAGCTTAGATATATTAAGGGGCAGAAATGAAAAACATTGCGTTTCTCCCCGTAACATAGTTTATAGAATAAAACAATGTCAAATGCTTTATAGTTACATCAGATACAAAATAAAACCTATTTAGTGTATTTTGCAGAAAATTGTAATAAACCGTGATAAAATAATTGTATTTATTTATCAGGTGTTAACGGGCACAGCAATAAAAAGTGTATTAAATAAATGTGTAATTATACTTTTAATACTCTACTACCGAATATACCGGTAAGAAACTTAAGATTGTAACTTAGATAAGAGACATATTAATGATACTTCTTTTTGTGTCTAGCTGTAAATACTACTATTTAGCGGTACAATTTTTTTCATTCATATAATAAATATTTAAGTAAATTCACTTACGTCCTTATACATTTCGACCGTAGCTTAACCTACAGCGGCAGGCACCAAACGAATCTGATCACTGACCCATGAAGCAAACAGAAAGGAAATTTTCTTCTAGCTAGGAAAATACAATATAAATAACTCCATTGCCCCTGCCGCCTCTACATCACCCTATGACAAAAGAGTTATCGGTGCGTTGAAAACAAAAATGGTCCACTGATTTATTACAAAAGACCGTATTAGCAATGTTATTTAGAAAAATCTGGACATGGTCCTATTATATCCCTAGTTTGGAATAGGTTGTGTTAGGTTACGAGGATGCATTAAACTGAATTTGAATTGAAATATAAAAAAAAGTTGTGGTTTAATAAAAAAAATTTTAATATCATCTTATACTCATTTGGTGTCAGTGTTTTAAGAACGAAAAAAAATTAAACTGATGATAAATTTATAACAGACTTCTCAAGTTTGTAGAGAACTGTGAGTAAGACGTTAAGACATTTTCTCAAGTTAACGCAACGGGAGATACTTACTTGGCGAATCGAATTTGCGTAACATTAATATTCATTTAGGGCGGTATTTGCCTCGTAAAGGTGAGCCGTGTCACCTCTAGACAAACACCAGTTGAAGGGCAGGTCACTTTAAATATAGAGAATTACACTGGAGCACTTATATGTGTGTATGTACGTGCACATTTTATAAACTGTTGATTCCTGTGAGACTGCGACCCGGACTAGTCCCGACTCTCAGTCAAGACTGACTGAGAATAAAAAACTTTTTAATAAGATGTGTTATAAACAAATTTGATTGTTTTGTAAGCCGATGACCATTTATAAACTTAATCGGAGTGCTTATGGAATGGATACCCCACTCCCTACCTTTACAAAGTATTTTTTAGCTTGTAAAGGTAGGGACGAACTGGATAATGCCGCTATATTTTTAAACTTAGAGCTTCATTTTAATATTTTCTTTAACAAGCATGTATAATAAGATTATATTAATTCTAATCCTTTATATCATGAAATGTATATCATGAAATGTCTCCGAAAAACTAGAAAATTTAGACTATACGTAAATAGTGATTTAAGATTATTTAAATCCTAAAAAGAGAAGAGAATGAAACTTTTCAATAACAGAGCTTTTGAATATAAATTGATAAATAGTCGTCACAATCTTTGATCTGGCAGAGCCACCTTTTATGAACGCGAAATCAACCGGTGTGATTTGTGATGTAACGCGAAGAGATGAAACAAAAATGACTCTTAGCTCATAAATCTAGTAGCGACGAAACCGAAGATTAGAACCTAGCAAGTGAAGCCAAAACTCGATATTGGGTGAATAATCGCCGCCACTACCGGCGCGGTAACCGGCCGGATGTGCCAGATTTATACCCGCGTACCCGGGTGTAGCCGCCTGTGACCGGTCTGTACCCATTTATATGAACGTACCGTTCCGTCGCCGCGTCGTATCCGCACTGTCGTCGAGTCGCTGCTCTTCATAAAGCACCCGATACGTCGGCTCGCCTTGAGGGCCACAATTTATGGTGTGGAAACGTCATCGGACCCCGTGTTTGGGGATAAATCATATGTGTTTGCTTAGTGCATGAGACGTCTAAATTTCTCGGATGTATGCTTGAACTGCTATCATATTTATGATTTTGAGGGGACGTTATTTAGATACCAAAGTTTTAAATATCAGTGACCACAAAGAGGCATTCAGAGATAACACTAATCGCTTTAACAGAAGCCGCGGTTTCTGTAAAGGTTTATGCCTAAAAGTGTTGTATCCCATAAAGCCACTATTGAAATTTTACTATTGAAGGGGGTAGTTTACCATTTTAGCCAAGAGTGGAATGGCAGAATTTACGTATCTTCAAACCCTTAGTATTCTTCATGAAGAACTGTCAGACGTGCACGTTAGCTCATTATTTTCCATCACTGCGATAGCGAGTGATGATAATCTTGAAATATAAGGTACGGCTTATATAAACTCAAGATTTTCTTACCCATTTAAGTATTTTCATGTTCATTTAATCAACACAAATTGCACTTATTTTACTCACACGTTATAACTATTTCCTTATTATTAAAACCACAAATGTATTTCACATACGTACATATTTATAAACTATACACAACTATATACATATACTATAGTACAATCTAGTGTCAGGCTACTCATTTATGGTCTATAACAAGTAAGTAACCAATTCCTCTATAATTACGAACGAAGAACAATCACTTCTTAATCCATCAGATTCTTTCTATTTCATATCGATGATGGCTATCTTTTAACTGCCGACACGAATGCATGACTGAGTGAATCCAGGCGTTTGAATTAAACTTTTTTACACACAGGTAGCACAAAACAATCAGCATACGATATAACACACAACAAAAGCCAAGAATTGGGTCACATCCCTCAGGAGAAGGCGAAATTTACGACTTGCATTGTCAACTAGAATGCTTATGCAACTGATTTCAAAACAACAATACAACAGCAGTAGGAAGTCAGGTATGTTTATGCGAATGAAGATTTGCATGAAGTTTTAAGCTTTCACTTCTATTGTCGCAAATTAGAATAATAGGGCCGTTTGAAACCGATTTCGGTAGTGCACCGCATTCTTTGACTACTGTATTGAAGTGTCAATGATCTTTAGAAAATGTTTATTTATATAATTTTTAATGAAACGTGTCATATATTACATAGAATGTAATTAATACTTATATTCCGTTTGACTTTCAGGATTGCAAATTTCAAAGTGTCTTAATAATCAGAAACCATAAAATGCTTTTTTTTGATAATCATAAAATTTATTTTGAGAACTATCCAAATAAATTTCATTTAAACTATTATTTTTATTATCATATTACATTATTATATACATTTGTACGTATTTTCTTATGTACAGACTGAAAACAGGTAAGTAGGTTATATATATGATAATGCTGAATTTGACTTCAATAAAAAAAACATAACGTTACGCCTGTAATCCCCGAAGAGGTAGCAGAGAAGTGCAGTGCACTCCCACGTTTCACCAGTTCCTTTTATGTTCCACTATAAACTTCAATAATATTGTAAAAGGTTAACATATAATTTACTCTATTTATTTTTATTGTATTTTACATTATCGTGTATTAATTTAATAATGAATACAAAATTTTAACCTTGATCTTAATCCGTATTTTCGTTGTTCAACATTAAAATGTTTATGTAAGTAGTGTGATGATAAACCTGAATATGTAATTAAAAGTTTAAAAGTATATAATCACATGTTTCCATTGACACTATTCCTCAAAGGATTCAAAAGCTCTTGCTATGTAGTCGACTTGATGTAACGCCATCTATGCGCTTGCAGGAGTAACATTTCGTACCCCAACACACAACTTTCTAAACATTAATCCAAAGCGTTTTCACCCTCGCGCTACCCCTAGCGAGCTTTAACGAGAACCATTTTTGGTGCGCGCTACTAACGCCATCTCTGGGATGGAGCTTGAACTTCCGAAAAAGCTCGTAGTTCACGAATTCGCCGCTTTAACAGCGCCATCAACGAAGCTTTGAATGAAATGGAAAAGAACATTGGAAATGATTTTTAGGTGTTAAAAGATAGAGTTGTTTTTCGGGTGTTAAGATTTGCTGTGGCGTCGGACAGAGTATGCAAATTAACGTGGCATTACATGGTAATTTATTTGAAACGAATGACCACTTTGCGGCGTAGTGCATTGAGCACTGAACGTTTATATGGGGACCCTGACCTTATATCGCGTCAATTTATAGCTTTGAGCCGTTAAACGCTCTTTTACGTAACAGCTGTTGTGTCTCGCGTGATGGCTTAGCATACTAACCTTGTTACACAAAGGACTTTCACCTGCCTTTTCATTTGTTTGGAAAGTTAAAAAGTGCGTTGTCTAGACTAGAGCTTCGTCGAACAAAACATGTAAATCAGTGATTCCATATTTCAATCAAATAATGAAGAAATTATAGAATTAGCAATTTAAGTCAATACTAAAAGCTGAAAAGCTTTACTTTATGATATGGGTAGCAGTTTATGATAACTGGTAAACAAAAGCTAACATCATAGTACTAAGATTTAGTCCACTGATTTCATGAACAACAGAAACGACGTGATATTATATTACGTTTTCAGCGATTCAATCATGATTTAAAACCAATTAAAAATGTAATTAATGGACAACTTACATAAAGTTGTTCATTAATTTAAAAGCCAAGAACGAAACGGAACACGCTATGGAAGTTTGGCATGAACATGATTGAGTTACTCACATCTTAGCATTCGTCGATACGAGTCAATAAAGACGTGAACAGGTATTCCGTATTTATAAGGAGAAACAATATGTTATTTGTAAGCAATAAGATTTATGAAGACGGCGGTGGTATAAGTAAATACGTATATGCCTCTTACAGAGCGCTGAGAAAAATAACAGGTTTAATGTTGATCAAAATGTCCTTTTTTCTTTTACTATATTTGAGTTTTACATTAAACGAAATACATTAAATTTAATCTGTTATTTTAATACATACGCATTACGGCGCACACTCGTACATCAGAGAAAATACACGCCATAACTGTAAAATTCGTATCGTCAATATAAAACGAAAGGACACCGCTCGCTACCGTAATTGAAAAGATAAAAATCAGTAAATTATCCAATAACAATATTTAAAGTACGTAATGGGTCCATGAGTTGGCATCTCATTACTGCAAATCATAAAACCGTCATATCCGATCATGCTAATATATTTCAACTTTCATTTTCGAACAGTCGCGCACAACAGTGTTGTGTGATACTAAAAATGGTGCGTGGAAATGATATAAACATCGCAAGAAAATGAACGTTTTTGCTCACAATGTCACCTGCTGGGTACGTGTCGACGCGACAACTACTTAAATTGGACATCTCGGCCGATACGAGCAGGCGGTTTGTCAGAAGCTTGTGCTAATGACCTGCCGACAATCAATTAATATTGTTGCACGCGCCGTATTTAACGTACGGCGCGTTAACGACCGCTGACGATCGAAAACTTGAAGGATGAAACCAAAAAATATAAGCCCGCGTAGGTTCGTAGCGGCAATTAAAATAGTGTACCGCTAAAAGTGAAGGATGCAAAAAGTTATCGTGAAGGAAAGGAACAATAGTGGTGCGAATGTTGTAGTCAGATATTACAATAATGGTATCGATTATAATTTGCGTGCGATCCGGCGAGAGATACGGGCGAGAGGCGACACGTAAGCGACAGGCTTCCCCAATCGGCGACGCGATCGGCGCTTGCGCAGCACCGCACAATGCTATCGTGGCTTCGCGATCGCGGACATGCACTCTCTCGCCATTACGATTGGTGCTCGGACGCGCCTA
>DVPD01000406.1:0-11573 GCA_018237605.1 Apyrrothrix (Melanopyge) sp. n. Burns01
GAAATTGTAAGTTAGAAAAATCCAATAGTACACGACCCGGGATATGAACCTAGAACCTTGTGTTCAACAACCACTCGACCAACAAGACAATCTGCACCCAATAGGTCAACGGGGCAGAACAGCTAACTCGTTAAATTCCAAACTGTATTATAACATTAACCCTTTGGAACCTAAAAAAACAATCACCATTAACCGTTTTTGTCGTTTCTCTGTTGGACAGGTCTTCTCTGAGAATAACAAGGATTAAAACCATAGTCGGCCACACTAGCCAAATTCTGGTTAGCATACTTTACGTTCCATGGAGAATATTATGGAGAACTCCGAAGAGAGGTCTCCAGGTTTTCTCGCGATTTTTTTCTTCCATTAACGCAATTGATATTGTAATATGCACATAACTTTGTGAAGAAAAGAGAGCGCATCAAAATCTGACTCCAAAACAATCCAGTTTGAATTGTGAACCACAACTCTATTAACGACACCAAAACAAAATATTTTTTGGTATTACATATTTTAGTAAAAGCTATAGAAAGCCAGTGACAAAATAACAATTCTAAACTATTGCAATTTACGAATGAACCCAGCTATCGCGCCAACTCTATGACAAGTCTAAGCTGCAGTGTTATCGGTAATAACTTAAATGATAGCTCCAAAATTAACGGTTCGTCTGTATCTCATTATTGACAAAGAACCTTCAGTAGATGGGCTCGCCAATGACAAATATTTATAAAATGTTCTTGAAGCAGCTGAGGTTGAATTAAAAGTACTCTACCTGATCGTTGATATTCACATTATAAACATTGTAGCAAGTATTAAAACGACCAAGTTCAAAACTGGTTTCAATATATGTGTATAATAGATTCACATAAATCAAAGAGAACACAATTATAAATAAATCAATCACGTAGAGGTATATTTTCTTTTAATCCTTTCTGTCTGATATTGTATTAACATTATGTATTATTAGTACTACCGCCAACGAGAATTGGTCTATTTATGTTAATATGTAAGTAGGTATATTAGCCCAGGTGTTTATATTTTAGCTTTTCATCCCGAAGTTCCGGGGTTCGAATCCGTGCTACGCTTATACTTTATGAAGTTATGTATGCATACATTAAACGTTACTCGCTGTAGCGGTGAAGGAAAACATCGCAAAGAAAGGTGCACACCTTAGAATTGTCCACAGTATTCTCTTATGCGTGTTAAGTATACAAATCAGCACATGGCCAGCATAGTAAACTATGATCTTCACCTTCTCATTATAGAAGACCCGTGTCCAACAATTGACGATAATAAAGTTTATGCGATACGATAAATATAATTGAAGAGCTTAAAATGTCTGACTTTCGTCAGTTTTTCCCAATGTTTTTGTTAATAACACTGAAATAAAATACGGAATTAAACGCGCTACGACATAGTTCTCTAAGCTAGGATATTAGGAGTACTACGTTTACCTTGAGAATATTAGTCTAACTACAGTCTGAATTGTACCGCCTGGCACGGCGTTCTTCCACCAATAGACCTAGAATAGACCTGGCTTGCGGATCTTAATTTCCTCTTATCATTTGTGCTTGAAACAATGGTAATTCATGAGAGTACTAGATAAATGTAAATCACACTGCTTGTGAATTAAGAAATATTATAGCAGTCATTAGCGGCAGCCGTGTGTGTGCCGGCAACTGTGCGTCTAGCCGCTACAGACAACCGCCGGAGCGTTCCATAATAATTAGTGACGGCGCAATTAACCACTATTCTTTGCTACGTAACGTAAATAAAATCTAATTGTATATTTATAACGCGCTACCGTTTTCAAGACTGTCAGATGTCTACACAACGACGCTGACTCACGTGGCAACAAATTACCAAAAATATATTGACTGTGACTGAATTTAGAAAGATGGATAATTAGTTGTGTATATATACACATGTGTTTACTATAGACACAGTCCCAGTCCTCAAAAGTAGCATTTCGTTTGTAACCAACTTTGAATAGGACATAGGACACAACTCTTCGTTTCTGCTAGGCAAGCGTGCTAAATCCTAGGCTGCATCCCTGTTTCCATCAGGGGGGATAGCAGGTAAAGGTGAACCTATAGCTAAATAATAAAAAACAAATACTAATACTAACTGCACTCTACTAAGAGGACTAATGTAGCTAACAGTCCTACTCCTGCAGTCCTGTTGCCGATTAATACTTGTAGTTTCGTGGTCGGTAACAGATATCTATGAACGGCAACGGCTACTTATGAGTATATTAACTGCTTACACGTTCGAAAAATAAATTCAG
This sequence comes from Apyrrothrix (Melanopyge) sp. n. Burns01, assembly GCA_018237605.1. Lineage (NCBI taxonomy): Eukaryota > Metazoa > Arthropoda > Insecta > Lepidoptera > Hesperiidae > Apyrrothrix > Apyrrothrix (Melanopyge) sp. n. Burns01. Next base: position 2,285 of record DVPD01000406.1, read on the forward strand.
TTACAAATTATTCGTTATTTGAATTTGACACAACCTTTTTTTTACTTAGCCATAGGCTCGCATTTGACTGCTATCCCGCCTGATGGAAAGCGGGATGCGGCCTAGGGTGTAGCATGCTTGCCTAGAAAGTGCCTATTCACTCTTGTCTTGAACAACTCCAGGTTGTATGAATCGGGAAAAATAAATACCGGCAGGGAATTCCACTCTTTCGCAGTCTGTAGCAGAGTTCATTTAATATATTCTACATTTAAAAGGCTACAGTACTATAAGCGCAGAAATCCTCTCTACTCTTAATATAACATTTTGAATCATCAATGACCAATCTACAACGAACGTAGTATAGTATAGCATGATCTATAATCTTGAGCCAATTAAGTAGAGTCACACAATAACGTCCACTCACGATGATGTCTGCTTCTGGAGCGCGAGCGGCAGCCATTCATGCTCGTTTTGTATCCATTTATCGCCATTTTATTATTCCAGTCATTGTTCTAATATATTAATGGCAGAATTGTTCCCTCGTCGACGAAATGTATTGGTTTCTTACATTTATATAGATAACTAGTTTTCAATCATCGTTTACGCACGGTTCACTTCATTATAAATTCTCGTTTTGGGTCTAGAATATATATGAAAATGCATCACTAAAATATCGGTGTGAGCGGCAGCCGAAGCCCGTCCTCACGCGCGGTAGATCGAAATGGTGTTGAACGCTTTTTAACCAGGTTATTTTACTCGTTAAAATTAATGGTAAAAGTATGTAACACGCATATTATGTGGTGTCCGAATATGTTTCACGCGAACTACGAGCAAGCCATTTCATTTTCCTATAAGTCATATTTATGTACATACATTTATACATTATATTTATATATTAACTCGTGCGCGATAATTTGGGACCTGCGTGCTATATACATGTAATTATTTCAATGGATAAATCATTATTTATTAATTTAAATGAAGTTATAAGTAGTGTTGTTGAAAATCTCTTAGTTAAAAATGTATTCCCGTGATATTTGATTTTGTATGTTATGCTCAAAACATAAAAAATTATATTAACTTCTAAAAAACAACGGAATTAATTTAGGTTCTTTTGTAAGCTTTGTCAAATCAATATTCAGGGTTATTACAATTTGACTGACCATTAAAAAACAGATTGTAAATTAATGTGGCCTGACACAAATATACAACCTTTACATGTCAATATGATGGAGTGCTTACTCTACAACCCTTTCTGTGCACCCATAATAATTGAAACTAGACATACGTTATTATAATATTCTGTCATATGTGTTCAATTAACACTCTATTTTATCCTCCTTTAGTGAATAAAACTTTTGACTAACTTTATTTGCATAAAAGTTCTCGTCTGTCCAGATTTACCGTATACACTGTGTGCCGCCCGCAGGTCCGCTGCATTTTGTCAATGCTCATTTCATAAAGAAAAAGTCTACCCGATGACTTTTCAAAACTCGAAAAACCAAAGCTTATCAAGACATATACACGTAACACTAACGATATGAATACTTGGTGTCAGTAAATCTTCAGTTTCCATGCTTGCCCAACATCGCTGTAAAACCTGTACCTGGCAGTTAAAAAAATATATATTTACTCTATTTATCACTAACCTGGAAGAACAGCGTGAAGGCGACCCACTGGTAATACTTCCCGTAGCGGCGCGGCGCGTCCCCCGCGCTCCGCACCCCCGGGTACGCCCCCGCCTCGCCAGCCACCGTGAACGTGGAATGGATCCAGCAATATGTGTTCAACACGTCTTCTGGGATGTCCCTGCATGATACGTCATAAATTAGACACTCGTCTCAAACTCCAAAATACCAGAGATGAGGCACATTTTCAGGGGGAGAAGAGGAATAAGTCTGTACTCGAGGCAGTTGCTGCCAGTTTTAGCGAGACGCTAATTTTCCATTTCAAATTCCATATTAAGACATCCTAGCTAAGAAACACGCCTACACGCCACATTACAAGCAAAATCTGGTTCAAGAACTAAAACACGCATGTAAAGGACATGATAATACGATCTAATGCGAGTTTCGTCATCGTAATCAGTAATGCTGATTATTGTTTAAACACAAACAGCGGTATTCGTATTGCTGATCTCTCGTGAAATGCCTGTGTTAGCCAGTCGCAATTGGTCGTTACCACCCATGGATATTTACGACCGACTTCGAACAGGCCTGTTTGATGATCATAAGTGTCAATATAATACTGTAGTGTAGTTCAATATAATGACTAGACAGATTGTGGACTAACTGTAATGACTAATAGGTTGTGTTAAATTGGTGATATGATAGGAATAGGAACTGTTGGTATCATTAGTCCGGTAACTCGCATTAATCCTATTCGAAGTAAGTCACATTTATATGTACCATCACGAATAGCTTTGTAGTCTGCTTTTCGTTTTGACAGATATCTAAAAACAATAGATCCACACAAAAATAAGTCTGTTTGTTTTCTGTCTGTTTGCGCAGCGACTACGTGCGGTGTCTATGTTCAGAACAAAACAACTGAAAACAACAAACGCGCAACTAAATAGGCTTCGTAAAGTAGCGTCCCGGCGAACGTGCTACTGATTCTGACAGTTTTGTTAATTCTTTATGCGAGGTGTTTTCATTGAAAATGCTATTTTCGGTTCCAGATCATATATTCTAAATGATAGATTCACAAGTGCTCATTGTCGTAATAAATTCGGATTACAATATAGCAGATTGTTTTTTATTATTATAAAAAAGTGTTGGAGCTATTATATCGGTAATAAGAGTAACTATTCGTATTTCTAGCAATAGGCTCAGAGTCTATATTTGTGCCCGGTGTATAGTGTATGGCAATAAGCTTACCTCGTATTCCATGATGAGAAGTAAACGTAACTGGTGAAACTTGGGAGATTACTATTACACTCGCCTACTTCTCCGGGGACTACAGTCACAATGTTAGTATTTTAATTTGCAAAATTGTAATTGAACATTTTTAATTGATTTTAAGCATCTTGACAATATAATAACAAATAAATGCGACAAGTTTTCAAAAAGATATTTTGTTCTCTTTTTTTATTTAGAAAAATTATTTTAACTTATTTCAGATTTTATTTTAAAAATAGTTATATCGTCTTAAGATCCTACTAATAAGATATCAAATTATTTAATAACATGTTTTTTTGTATTGTCATTCTCTAGCTTATGGGAAAAGATTTTTAAAATCGATTACAAGATTCCACCCTACACGAAAAACCCAAAGCGAGTTAATTAAAACGTGACAAAATAAGCATTTGTGTGAAATCATTCATATAAATAAAGATCTCCTTTAAGAAATATCAATTTGAATATGTATATCACTACGGTATAGAAGTATGAATTCAAGCGACCGAGGTCGAGTACTACTTTTTAACTTGTCTGCAAACATAGAGTGTAATTAAGTGCGAGATGTATTGAAAGGTTACAGCTTATTTATGTTGCACATGTACGTTACATGTTGGATATATATCGTAAGTTACATATATTTACAACACCACACTGGCCCACACACCAAGATTCCCATTGTTCTGGATTACTGCGATACACACTCAAGTTATAGGCAACCGTAAAACATATTGATAAAACGGTCACAATACAAAATAGAAACAGTGGCTCGAAAATATTAAGACGTGCATGGTCCACTAAATTGCATCTAAATATTTTACCGTGTAGCCTATACGCAGTTGATTATATTTTATTGTCATATCGAAATAAATTGACGCAGCAAAGACCGTTGGTAAAAACGGCAGTAATACAAGTTCTTAAATTTTTTTAACACTGTCATATATATTAAATAATATTAAAATATATTTCCAATTAATATTCTTATTTCTGTTAAACATTAAAAAGAATGCAAGCATTTCAGCATTCGCTAGACTTTAGCGTTTTTAGCTATAACGCCATCTATTACGCAATGCCGGCACTATGTTACCTGTAAGTACGCTAAAACGTACCTCGTGTGTATACAATCTATGGGATTTCCCACCAGATGGCGTGTAGTCAACGCTGCGCTAGCCGCCAACAGCGCAGCGGTGGTCGCCCCACAGTGCAAACGGAACGCCACTGAATCGATCTTAGGGTTGATTCCCTGCTAAAATAGAAATTTGTGATGTAAGGAATTTGTCATATATCACGGAGGATAAAATTAAATCTTCGCATTATATAATAGAGTTCGTAATTAGATTTTTTTGGTATCTTTAACAATTAAATAACATTAAAGGAAAACAACACAGTTACTATTAGACCTATCAATGTGTGTGACAGGTTTTGTCTTTCTGTCAGCACTGTAGAAATATTCTTAGTCGTGTTATATGTAAAAGGGAAGATACCCCGCCGGAGAGCAGCGCGTAGATGCTGGTGAGGATCTCCATGGGCCTTCGTGGCTGCGGGGCGCGCTCGCGCCGCCGCCACGCGCCCGCGCCCGGCGCGGCGCCCGCGCGCGCCGACGTGCGCCCGCGCCGGCCCCACGCGACGCCCGACTCTCTGAAATCAATAATCACTGTATAATGAACCACATAACGCTAATATCACTGAACACAGATAGTATTAAACCTAATAATAAAATATAAATAGTTTGAAACTCTTCTATTTTAATAAAATATTTTATTCTGTTTGAGTTTTCTATATTTAAACCAATGCATAACAGATTTAATAATAGATGAACTGAACACCAAATTATACCAATGAGTTTTATTTGATCCTCCAGCTATACCCATTAGTAATTTCAGTACCTATTATACGCGTACAACTTATTTATTCTGCAACCGCGCGGTCAACCGCTATGGCGGCTGGCCGCAAAGCGCTGTCTCGTACGAAAGTATTTTTATTACAATCTAATATAATTTTCCACGTACTATTCGCCCAGAGACACAATGGTAGTACATACTTTCGGTATGTGTAAGTAGGAAAAAGAAACCTTCGAGCAGGACATAAAAAAGGGCAACACCTGATCCGTTAACTCGACCAAAGCTGGAGAACCCTATATTTTGGTTCAGTTCGATAGTAAAAATTGTTTCGATACTGGCTTTGCCCTGATTGGAATGATCAGTATATTGTCACAACCAAATAACAGTCCAACTCACTGAAAATTAATTTATACCCCGAAACCTAATTAACAACTGGGAGGCTATTAATAAGCGATTATTTCAATGAATAAATCTTTATTGCAGTATCCAAGACACATACAGTAAATAAATTAAAAAATTCTTATTAAAAAACAGAATTTTAAAGTTCATTTCTTATTTTAAAAAACAATGGTGTCACTAACAGAAAATGAGTATGGTAAGTCCTATTCGAATGTAAATCACTTTGTAATTCTTGTTGGGATCCACTTAAGAGGTTTCAACGCGAGACGCTTCACTATACTACATATATTCGCGTGTAGCAACCAATATGGTAAGATCCTCGCAGCAGACAGGTGTGAAACAGCACGGCATGGAAACTGGAGTGCCTAATTCAGTACAGTATATCACACAACAATAATTAATTGATTTCGTACATTACGTATATAATACGTTAGATAAAAATACCAACGGCTATGCCCGTGACTTTGTACTTGCAGGTAGAATACATTGAATTCTTAATTCACTTATACCGCAAAATGGATTTCAATACATAAAAAAACAATCATTTTATCTTCAACTGATTTACTATTGCACTGTTCGATATTAGTTTAATTTAAGAACCAGAAACGGTTAAAGCTATTATTAATAGAAAACACTCTGGAGAGTTTTCAGACGTGCAAATTTCTCCATGTGAGTTCACATCGTTTTTCTTTACTGCTTCATACATCGCTTTTAATCCCTAAAGAAACCACTAAGCCGGTCTGAACCAATCATTTACGCGACCAAGAACTGCTAAATGAATTATTCTCCTTAATCTGAGAATTTCTAGCTGCGAGCATAAATGTGGTATTACTGACTTGAAACAGGGAGATAGGATAGATGTCGTCACATACATTATGCAGGCGAACTAAATATACAGCAGCAGTGTGTCTATCTTAGGCGGCACTCAGATGCCATGCACATGAATGTAGGTACCATGATAATAAAATTACTCTTCATCACTTAAACTTTACCTAATTTTTGAGATTCTCTTTTTGTAAATTCCGAATTATTCGTTGTACATAAAAATCAGCCTACATATTATTTTGTTATGCAAGAGCTGAGTGGGCATGGAGGACTTATTTGTGCCTAATTTATCAAATCTTAAGTACACTGAAATGTACCTAATCTTTGCTATGAGTTTGCTAACTGGACATGAATTGCCTCGAGTTTTCTTGTCGAGTTCTTGAAAACCGAACAAAACGGTCCTTTAGGAGGAAATTGATGAAGTGAAAATATTACGTGCCTTGCATATGTACTTGGCCAGAAAATTGTTGAACTACTGGAAGAGTTATTGAGTATTAAAGGAATGACATGGATTTAAATTAAATAAACAGTAACATTTGACTTATTAGGCTTATGGGACAGTAGCACAGTTAGGCCTTCGAAGATTTATTACATCGTATTATTTTGCCGTCGAAACATGTTGAAGTATCTGGCCTTATCCATATCAGACTCAAACACACAGTCACATGAAATTCTACATTGTATACTTTCTATGCTTTTTATTGTGTTTCCATATCGAATATTTCTTTAATCGTAGCAATTTACATGATTCCGAACCGGCGGAAGCTTTAAATCACTGAGGAAAGTGGAAAGTCTTAACCAATTGTCTGCAGGACCACAAACATCACACGTATACTTGACCTTTATAAGCCGTGTTTACACTGCTCCGGCGGAACTAAAAGTTAATGTTTAGTGATGGGTAGATAACGATGATTTTAACCTAGATCTCAAAAATACAATCGAGTTTGTAATGGGCATAGATCTTTTATCCAACTACTAGAATATAGAATTAGTTATAAGTTATTTAGAATTCTTGAGCCGAATATAGATGCAAGCAGTGCAACATTCCTCGCACCTTGTTCTTTTCTATCATTTTGTTTACTACTTTGCACTTGATCTACGGACAAACTGCAAAAAATGGGAAGCGCGATTCGGTATAATATTGAAAATAGACGAATATTTTAGTTTCCAGCGAAATATCCATACACATTGCGGGATGATGATAAATTTAAATAATCACATATGTAATGTTTAATTTAACTAACCATTAAATAACGTTTTGTATGGAAAAATAAAACGCTTAAGAAAAAAGAGTTTGAAAATTCCTACTTGTAATTTTTATATGTATAAATAAAATAATACTTTAGCTTTTAAATATAGTGTCAAGTGATTTAGGGGTAATTAACAATGCATATCATACTATGTCAGCCTATTAAAACCAACTATTGGGAATGTAATTAGCAAAATTGTTTTTGTTAAAATTAAACCATTAAAGCATTCGAATACAGTCAAAATTAAAGTCGAGAAAAAGGGGGTTACTTTAAAAAACATATGAAAACATTACTAGCAAGCGCCCTTGATAGAATGGAATACAAATTAAAAGAAAATTGAAAAATAACTCACCCATGACACACTAATAATACATTTGGAAAAAAAAACAACGAAGAACCACGTATTGACAAATATTTTCTTACCACGGAATGAGATGGCGGTTAAAAGCAGAGCTCCTCAATACAAAGATGAGACAGTATTGGTACACCGAAAATAAATTAGACTAACTCGCGGTCGGAGCTCTTGAGTAAACCGCGTGCTGTGAACTAAACCTAATTTTGAATGGAAACTAGAAAACAAGCATAGCTGGCACCGTCGTAAAAATCAACGTACACTTGAGGATCGACAGAATGAGTATTAAAATTAGCGAGGCAATGAACAAGAGCGGGGGAATTTATAAAACTTGGAGTTTTGAGCGGAAGGTTTCATTGAATTCGATTTTATTGGCCATAGATTCTGTTTTATCCGTTTTAATTTTGTTATTGGCCATGATTCTGATTCTTCTTAGGAGATATTGTGTTAGAAACTATATCGTTAAATGGAGAGTAGAACGTACCGCAATAAAAGTCGTAGGTTTTACTTGATTGATTATATTTCATATGTTTTTTTTATCGTGTTATCAATAAATAATGTAATTCCTCTTGAAATATATTATATCTTCAAATATACAGCAGAACTTACTGTAGTAGAAGACATTGAGTGTATTTGGTTTTAAAATATAAAATATGAGAAAAACTACAGTTTTTAGTAATGCCCTATGTTCCCTACGCATCGCTTAATTTTAAAGGAGCACTTTAAATGATATTTCGATATATGTTAGAAAAAATATAAAAATATAGCATGGGTTTTCATTGATTAATATGAATACCATTAATGATACGAGGGACTACTTTTACAAAGCCAATGATGATTTCGTATACGGTTATTTTCCATAACTATATTAAAACTTACGTTATATTCAGAATCATTTTGGAATACATACAAAAATAAATTACAAGCCTAACAATATAATAGCAATAATGTATTAAAATATATCTGTTTTTTTATTACATGTTTAATTCAAGGGACAATTTACGTGGCAGCACTAAATTTTAACCACACTCTGAAATCAGATCTCTCATTTAAACGTAAAATCACATTTGGACACTCTCCAGATTGACCGATTACCGTTGATAAATGACCTATTGAAAGCTCGCCATACGATCCTGTTGTTTGCTAATTACTCATTAAATGCATTTGGCTGGTGAAAAACGTAAATTTATTTAAAAATTTAAGAAGATTTAAGATATGTTATTAACAAAAAATATGTCACGGTCACAAAAGATGCCTTGGGGTATTCCACAGTATTCCATACACATTGAAACGAATGACGTGTCACAAAAAATAAGCAAGTAATGCAGTACAAATGTAAAGAATAAAGAACAGAGGTATCAATAAAATTTCAACACATAGTTTCCAGTTTATCGGGGCATGTCAAACAAACACAAATGGTGAGCGTCGTCAAACGCTGTCCACTTGTCAAAGATTGAAAAGATTGACGTTGGAACAACTGCTGGCGATGTTTAAAGAAATCTCTTTGTCTGTTTGTGTGATAACCCGTGAATCAGAAGTATATTTGGAACTCGGTCGAACGTCTGCCGAACGGTACACGATCGGTTTCCGATATTTTTATCAACAATCGATTATTTTGAGACGGATAATAGACAATCTGTGTGTTCTCTGAACATCCCATTTTTTAAGTGTACTCTTGTTATGTGGTTTGAAAGAGAGCTTTCATTTGAGATTAAAAAAACAAACAATTCATACCTAATATTCGCTATT
>DVPD01000407.1:0-11568 GCA_018237605.1 Apyrrothrix (Melanopyge) sp. n. Burns01
CAATAGGCTCACCACCTATTCTATCATGGGACGTAAACGTGACTGGTGAAACGTCGGAGTGTACTCCACTCCTCTGCCTGCCTCTTTGGAGATTACAGGCGTGATGTAACGTTATTAATTATAAAAACTAAATACGCCAGGAAAGCACAGGATGACAAAAAATAAAGTGACGTGTCAACAAAAAGCAAAACATCGTAAGCTCCCCGTGCTGGCTAGAATGAAGTACATTTGCTTAATTTAAATATATTAGAATGTAACGTAACTCATAACATCACGCCTCTGATCGGCCGAATAGGTAGGCAGAGAAGTGCAGTTTCACCAATAATGTTTCTGTCCCATCATTGAATAGGTGGAGCTGGTGAGCCATACTCCGGACACAAATCCAAACTCTGACCCACTACTAGAAATTTTGACTACGAATTCTAACTAGAAAAATCCAATTGTGCTCGGCCCAGGATTTAAAACCAGGACCTCTAGATCGGCAGTCTCGCTCGCAACCACGCAACCTCGCGCCAACGAGGCAGGCGATTTAATGTATTACTATATCTATATTTTGTGACGTATTCATATTTTTATACATCTCTTTCCGCATATTTGATTGACCGTGTGAGCAATATATAATATCAGCAGCTATGAAAGAAAATTTAATACTGCAGTTTATTGAATAATTCTGAAAAGAACAAGAGATTAAAATTTTATTTCAAATCGATTTACTGTTTTTATTAAAATTTTCAGTGAATTCCGAGAAATCAAAAAATTTTCCTTCATTGACCTTCAAAAGTTCTTTTAAGGGAAATGTTCTCTAGTTTACTAATTGTGAAATTTTGGTGAGAGCAAACATAATCTGTACTCATTTTGCATTCAAACGCGCAACGAATTTTCATATGAAATACATTTTCTATATTATAATCAGTTAGGTCGTATTAAAGTCTATCTCGCTAACTTGCGATACGTAATCACGACAATAAAATATCCGAACAGCGACCATACAATGTTCAATAGACACTATCCGCAATGTCCATGGGTTAGGTTTCGGTACGTAATATACCATATTTTATGGCTTTAGTAATGTGAGGACAAGTGCGTTGACTTCTTTAGTGGATGTTCTTGTGTGTTGTGCAAAATATGGATAAATGGCATTTCAACAGTGGGCAGAAGATATTGTTTAAGTAGTATAATTGGATATTTCAACAGATTCGCTCTTATAAACTTAATTTTGATTATCTTGTCTCATCGCTTTTACTCTAGGAGCACATATTCAATAATTTTCACATTCTAGTGCAAATGAAAGATATTTATTTATTGTTTTATAACAGCTTAAACTAAGGGGTACAAGGGCATACTTAGTACCTAGTGGCATTCTCGCCGGCCACCTCAGGCTGATGGAGAGAGCATGTGGTGGGTGTATATTATAATAATCCCTTCCCTAAAAAGCACCTTACATATTAATAGGTTATCACCACACATGTTTTTTAAGTACTGCGTTAGTTATTCTTAAGTGAAGAATTGAAGAAACAGGTGATTTCAAAAGTTATTACATACATATAACAATGACTATTTTTAACAAATCTTTCATGTTCAGATATCATTGAGTTGAGGTTTTATTTTTCATTTATCATTATTTTCATGCCATTTTTAAGGTTATGACAAGCTTATGACAAGGAAACAACATACTCTTGCAAGCTAACTAAAATATTTTTAAATATTTAAGTGTTTATGAAAGCCCAATAATATTTACTTGCAATTCTCCCTGTAACTGTGCTTTAAAAATAGACTAATGATAAACTAAGTCCAAGCACAAGGTGCATATAAATATACATATTAGGCCTACATCCTGTTCGCAACGCCTCTCAAATAATTATTATACTATCTCGCCGGGTACTTTACAAAGTAGGCAGAAAACACCGTGCCGAATACCTCTATACTTTATGACCTGACGCGCTTTTCACATTCATCACTCTCTTCATGCCTCATCCGTTGCTGTTGACCGGAGAGACCAGGTATTCTGGTTATGCGCGGCGCTGGTGTGGCGCGAGCACGTGTGGCCGGCAGTGCCGTTAGCGCGCCGGCGGGTGACATTCAACCCGACGGGCGCGGCGACGGGGCTCACTTGCGGGCGAGCTGATGTGTCACGGGTGAACCGTTACGCCTCGCGCCCCTTCGCCTATGATGAGGAACAACGGAATAATTTACTTTATCAGAGATAACACCGGTTACAATCACGTTAGTTTCATTACCAAAAGCTTCTGTGTTAAAAATATCTTTCATCATATGATTTAATGTAGTTGTTATCGTCATATAATGACACCAGTTCCCTTAGGGAATAGGCAGTGGGCACCGATAACGTAGTTATTGCATGGAAATGTTTATCGAAAGCCAAATGTGTCAAAACACTATATCAGTTAGTTTGCATGCTAATTATAAAAATACAAAGGTTTATCTCTAGTACTTTACTATTAGGTGTACAATATATTACTATTGCCAATAAACGAACAACAAAATATTACACAAAGATACCCACATAGGCAGTACAATCACACATAGGAAACGGACAGGCACAAGGAATTAAAGTACCTATCATTATAACAAACACCAGCAAGTGTTTTACCTATAAACATAGAGTAGGGGAGCCAACCAAAAAAGTCTCTCCGATAGAGACAGAAAGATAATTAATTTGGGACTCCTTTCGCTCTTTAAATTATTGTTTCCGCTAGAAACTTCGCGCGTCAATTACTAAAAAATCCAACCAGATACAATTTAATTATTTCCCAATGCATGTTCTTTATCTTTATATCAACGGGATATGTTTACCTACATACGCTTTTTTAGCTCGCCTACTCTATCTTTCTAATATCTCTATAGCTAATGTATTAACCCTAAACGATTTAAATCACAGAACACAAAATGCAGTCTTCTTGAAATTAAGACATATAACACACATTTTACAGGTTTGTAGAAGTATATGCAAGCACGCTCTTTTCTGTAATAATGCATTCTGTTTACTATGCACCAAGATGGCGCTATAAGTAAATAATAGTATCAATAGCTTTCCCACTCCGGAGTGTCCGTCCACTTCCCACTCTGAGGTCGGGGGTTCAATTCCTGGTCCCCACCTACTTTGTAAAGTTATGTGCATTATAAAATTAAATATCACCTACGATAACAACGGAAGAAAACATCGCGATAACAACTCTGTTCTTTTGTGTTCGCCATTATTTACTCTCCGAGTTTACCAATGTTTACTTTGCCAGCGTAGAAACCTGTATCCTTCATTCTTGTCATTCAGAAAGAACAAATGTCCAACAATAAAACAGCAAAAGCGTGGTTAACAATAATAATGACATTTACAAATTGTATTAGAAAAAAAACTTTCCCGATTGCAACAAATCGTAATTAATGTAATGTTACGCATTAAATTATTAACGGCGCGGAACGAAACCATTTTCCGCCACATTGCAACTGGTTTATAGCAACCCGATGGCACTTGGAAACCTTCCAATTACAAACACTGTGTTATGTTCCGTTGTGTACCGACTAATCTTGTACCGATACTTTTCAGATTTACTTCGGCGAGCGGACTGGCGCTCAGTCGGGGACGCGTATCTCCAGCAATGGACTTTTTAAACTGATGGGCGGATGGATGGACCTTACAGACACAGCAGATATCATCTGTGATTAGACAAATAGAACAACCATTTGGGAATTTTGCACCTTGCTTATGAACTTTTGCAACTAACAAGGGCACTAGTCAACATATTAATTCTTTATTGTTAATCTATAGTTAGCTTACAAAGGACGGACTTAATGCTTAATGGCATTCTCTACCAGTCAACCCAGGGCGATGGCGAGAAGACGTGGTAGGCAAAACAAAGTCATATATACTGATATAATAAATAAATACTTGTAGAATAGTTCAACTTGTAATTGTAATAAACTTTACAATATGATTTGTCCCAACCGGTCCAGCGACGCATGACTCTTACTACAGTTAACCGCTTTGTAGCAGTGTGAACCGAAAAACAATAACGTATTCAGGTGTCTACGTATCACAAATTTATCTGCTCTGTAAGCGACATTAGGATACCATTAATATACAATAATGTTCAGGACCTTGGGTACAACATAAGTTCCAAAGACGAATTATCTATATCTCGGCACCAATGTTAAATACGGATCTGGTAACTAGAGAGGAGTGGAACAAACACGAGCGCGCCGCTTTTTATGAATTAATGGACGTCGCAGCCAACCCGTCCGTCGTGAGTTTCCAAAGCGCTCTTCAAGCCTCCGACGAGGTTTGACGATTACTATCTTAATAATCGTTATATGTACACTAATGTGCTCTCGACACGTCCGTGATAAATTATTTCCTTCTGTACAAATTGCTAATAAATGTACAATTAAGACTGTAATATACATCGCTTGGTTTGCATACACTTCGAACATGAGAGAGGGATAAATACGTGCGAATAATTGTAAAACTATAACTTTGGGTATACATCTGCAGGTAGCAGTGATAGTCCAATGGATTAAAATTCAGCTCTCGATTCTAGTTGACCTGGGAACAAGTTGTACTATAGAGTTCGCCGTAATACTCTATAAGGCATGTGACGTCTGCCAACCCACATATGAGCAGCGTGATGGACTATGGCTTTAACCGTGTTCATTTTGTAAAGAGAAAACCCGTGTCCAACAGCAGGAACCATATAATGGTTATTGATGATGATATATCTATCAGGCTTTTATTGGCCCCAGCTAATCATAGTTTCGAAGATTTTGATATATTTATAACCTAAAAGTTGCCAGTCCTAAAACGGTAAAGCAGTTGTGAGTCTTTAAGAAGGAAATATCATGACAGGTGAAAAAACAATTACTCAAATGTATTTAGCACTAGCACGAAACATTAAAATAAACTTGAAATATATAACAGAATCATGAGTCTTACAGTGTTTAGTAGATTGCAGCTGATCTGAGCGAAGATTATAATCTCCTATTGCGAGGTTTGATGATCCTTCAAAGTCAACGTAGAAATAACTTATTGTGGAAAATAGTGCTGCGCAGCGTCCACAGATCCCGAAGACTTCTTCCCTACTTGTGAATACTGGAGAGAACTATATCCTTGGTGACATATACCCATCTTTAAATCAATATGCGAGCAAATTTCTGTCATTCTCCTGTCCCCAAGTAGATCCTAAGTTCAGAAGTTTATTCACTAGAAATAATAGCTCTAATAAAGAAAAGGATTTCTTTTAAATAAATAGTTTTATACATTAACCCCTACCAACAGATGTACAGAAATGTCCTCCCCATCAATCCTTTATGTAATAAAGACTTTACTATCATACATGTACTGATTAGGTATGGAAACAAACCGAATCCTTATTTATATATCACGCAATGGTTACTAAACAAAAAATGGAGCCATTGAACAATCTGCTTATTAAAATCTAGTGGATGTTATCTGGTCATCCGTTTAACTGGAGCTGATTTTAATTAAAGTCTAATAGATAGAGCATAAAGATTTTCCCCGTAGCTCACCGGAAGTGTGATCGCTTTGATTATAACGTGTGAAGTGATAAATGGGTCGGCGGCGCTGTGATGGCGTTTGATATGAATCAACAGTTATTAACTCTAAACAAACGAATGCAATTTTATTCATATGAAAAACGTACATTTTCCTCTGGGGATAGGATTTATTAAAACTTTATCATTCGGAATATAAAATATGAAATTGATAATATGGCTAAGCTTTCATAAGTATTTTCTTTATACACCCGAAACTGCGGACAAAGCAATGTATTAAATATACTTTTATTTATTTCTATATAATTATACCTCTAGGCACATACTTTATTCAATATATTTTGATGATAACGGGATCAAAATAGCCGTATACAACTTGAGAAGAAATTAAATTACTTTTGTTGCTGATTTGGATATATTTTTTTTACGCATAATCAATTAAATATATTTATGTTCTTATATACATAAAATTGTACAAATTGATATTTTAAGATCAAAATCAGTCGCATGAAAAATTTATTACAATCTAAAAACGATATTTATACTTTATACTTATTATTCATAATATCAAGAATCAGGATCAAGATGATCTACAATTAGGTATTTATACACCATCTTGGATTTTGAATTAATATAGAGCAAAAAATGTAGATCGTGTTGTGTAAATAAAGTAATAATTATACTCAACAAAAGTGATACTTTTAATGCTCAATTATGTGATTATTGAGACATCAATATTAAGTTGAGCTTGTAGTGCCTACTAATATAAAATAGCAAATAGTATTTAAGATATTTGTGTAAATTACCTATATTAGAGGATAGAAACTCTTAAAACCGTTCCATTTTATAGCTCTCCCGCTAACGAAGAAGATAACGTTGTAAGTAAGGCGTTTATTGCACATTAAGAAAACCGATATTAAACTTACAATGTACTTAGTTTTCTGCAAGTATCCCAAATAAAGTTTAATAAGCTACTTAAGCATGACAACATAGTTTTAAGTGGTAATTATAATTAGATTCAATGAAAGATGTAAGACTACGCCCTTACGCCGAACATTTAATAATGAAAGATTACATTAAAAATACTCTGATATGATCAAAGAGCTGATGGTCTTAACCCTTCTCATTCTGAGAGGAGACCAGTGAATAACAGTGGAACAATAAAAGAGTGGACGACGATGATGATAATGATGATCGTTTAAAGACAAAAGTTGGAAGCATATTTAATCTCTCTCTCTTCACTCGGTCCCTCAATACAGAGGATCGTGACTCCCGTTCAAATTCTTGCTAATGGTTTATTTCCTTTTGTTGCAATCTACTACTCGGTGGATTGCCATGCTGATGAGTATCTCATCTTGCGTCTTCGTGGTGTTTTGCCTTCAACTTTGCCTGACACAATCAGTTTTTCCAGATTACTACGATTTCTACATTTTACATGACCAAAGCACTAAAGTATTCAGTGCAAGCAAATGTTAGAAAGACGCTGGGAATATTGAAGGGGAAACTCTTTCAAAATGGAGACATTTGTGCGGAACGTGGTCCAAGGAATTCGGAACATACGTCGTCAACCTCACAACTTCTTCTGTATGCAGCTTTTAGTTTCCACGACTCCGGTCCATATAGAAATATGGAGAAGACAAGTGTGCGAACTATATGAAATTTAGTGCGATTGGTGATGTTTCTTTTAATTCAGTGGAACTCAGTGGTACATAAATAGACTTTTATGTTCCACTGAGTTGAACCATTCCGGTTTCAGCCACGCCTATGTGTAGTCGTATTTCTGACTTACAGTTAATCTAGTCGTTGATGACTGAATCAAGGACTTCTTTGACACGCTGGCAATCTTTCAAGAGCTGTATGTTGGAGTAATGCGAAGCGGTTGATCACCAAGATTTTCGTCCTACTCCTGTAGATCAAGAGGCCCGAGTATAAGCTTCCTTTTTCCAGGCGATTCAGTAGTTTCTCTCATTTCAGTTTCTGATGAAGAGAATAGGGCGGTGTCATTGGCGTTATGTAATTTGAATAATTTGATTCCTCCTATTTTCGTCTCTGACTGTTCCAAAGCAAGAGTCGTAAATTCTTTATTTACAACTGAAGATATCAGTTAAGATATTTATTAATAGCTGAATTTATTTATACATTAAGAATACTCATGAAGTAATTCGCTTTAAGATTTTTCGCCTACAGCAAGACAGTTTTATTAGGCATGTAGAACGTAAATGCGAATATGAGTGTTATGGATACCGCTCTAACTTTGACGCCGGCCTTCTTTAAGGACGTCTTCAAGAAGTAAAATAATGAAACAACGTATATCGAAGTATAAAGCGATTCCTGGCGCCAAGGTCAACGTTCTGTCGATCGCCTTCGCGCCAGAAATAACATGTTCATATTTATACGGAAGCAAATACACTGCAACGGTAAAAAATGATTTTGAACGGCTAAGCCGCACTCGGTATATTGCGCACCTACATTATTGGCTAGCTAGTCGTTATGCATGTGCTGATTTGTGACAATCGACTTCTCGGAGACAACTAATATTTGAACTTTAGACTTCTATTTGTAAGGATCATTACTTACACTGACCAACAACAAGTGAATATAGAAAATTTTTGTTAAGACTTAATAATTAAGAACCCCTCCAGCGGTAAGAAGTTGGTTCGCAAGAAGTTGTGCCCTTTTTACGAAGTTTGGACTATGCCGGACTTTTTTTTAAGAAATAAATTCCTTGTCATAGTTAAAACTGTCCCAAAATTCTACTTTCATAAGAATTATCCTAAGTGAACTGATACTAAGCATCCCGTGTCTTATAAGATTTTCCAATGTTTGTTGAAAAGTAATATCACGCCTGTATTTCGTCAAAGGCGTAAGCCGACGACTGTAGTACTACCATTTTTAAACAATTGCTTTGGAAGTCTTACGGAGAAGATATTATACTCCCACTTTTAAACAGTTGCTTTGGAAGTCTTATCTTTGACATACGGAGAAACACGATGTCTCTCATATTCACAAGGAACTACTCGTTACAAATATCATTCAGGTCTTACTTTCCACAAATAAACTCTAATGGAACTGATGTATCGGCCTTGCCACAGGTATATACTTTTACTCCAACAATCAAGAATAACTAGAATAAATATCGTAAATTAATCAGGCCACGAGTTAGCCCTCGATAGGGTAATAACCATAGAGATGACATCGAATAGAAATTCAATTCTGACCTGTATTGGTTAGTACAATGAACGAGACATAAGCTTAATAAATGGTCGCTGTTTTTCATGAATTTTAAATTCACGGAAACTTTGTCTTTATCTCGCCTTTAATAAATAAATACTTATTTTAGGACATCTTTGTGCCCGAACTTCTCACCCCAAAGAAAACAGACTCCATGTTATGGTATCCAAACGGTTCAGAACAGTCAGGCCGGGCACTATCTACACACATACAAATTAATATACTTTTATATAGATTTGATGAGGTTCCATGATTATTATTTCGTTGCTTAGACTACCTCGCAGGCAGACTACACTGCCTCGTTGATCAAGTGGTTGTAAGCACGACTGCCGATTGAGAGGTCCTGGGTTCAAATCCGGGTCGGCTACTATTCTGGGTGGAAATCAAATCCACGGCTCTCGGCGCAGGAGTCAGGTTCCCTAACCACTGCGCCGACGGGCCAGTCGAATTATTATTAATTATTATTGCTAAATTATTTTTTGGTACCACTTCACACAGCACCTGATTACAAGTTAAGCAGAGACTGCCCTACGGTAACCAGACGGCTGATAAACTGCATATATCGGTTATTAAATACATATGTACATGTATAAATTTACATTTACAGGGAACAAATATTCGAGCGCATCACACGTACACTTTGATGAAAATCGAACCCACGATGTTTAGCTCAGAAGACAGTTTAACTAACCACTGGATCACGGGCGAACCTCAGTTATTTGAATTATTTATTGATGCAGGAATTTTGTCTCCATCAGCCATGATAAACTATTACTACATTTATGGTGTGCTACTATGAATAATAACATAAGTTTGCCTTTGGACCCATTCTATTTGATTTACGTCCTATGGCTATATCAATTATGGATTCATTCCGCGTACTTTTATTACATCTTAACGAAGATTGAAATAACAGACAAACCAACGGACACTACACTCTAGAAATAGAATTAATTATTAAGATTTCTATTAGGAATCTCTGTAAATAGCGGAAATTTAGAATAATTAGATGAACTAGATTTCTAGAAATAAATTAATAACTTTATTGATGCTCTACTGCCAGCATATTCTACATTAGTTTACCTGCTAATGTTTGTATATTCCCAATTCTATTCCCGAATATACAAATAATCGTTTATTAGCGATATGTAAGGCAAATCATATCCTAGTTTACGTTTCAATGATTTCTATGTGCAATTAGGCAGGTGTTTAACAGCTTGGCAAGCTTCGTAAACTACGGACTTAACTCTTCTCATTCCGAGTGTGGACGCGTGTCCGACGGTGGAAAGATAAAAGCTTGATGATGAGGCAGGTGTAGAGATGTAAATAAAGACGTTGTTGATTTAAATACAGTGTAATGTAATGTACATATTCATGGTGTAATGACACAAAAAAATAAACACAGCGGGGCCGTGGGCTTTCATCGTTCGCAAACGCCAACAATGGACTGTAAATCGGTTTCCAATCAAGGGCGAACATTCCGACTGGCGGCGTACGGAAATAAAGTTTAGCCTGGTGCGAACGCGTGGACACATCGTGTGGATGTAAATTAATTATACATCTCTTGTTAAACAGCCTTTAAGTACTTATCATTACTATCTTAATCCTTTTATGTTTTCACTAGTGGATATGGGTCTCTTTTCAGAATGAGAAGGGCTAAGGCCATAGCCAGCCTATGCCAAGTGCGGGTTGGCAAACTTCACACGCCTTAGAGGACATTATAGAAAAGTTGTGTAGGTGTCCTTACAATGTTTTCCTTCACCATTACAGCAAATGATATTTAATCGTAAAACGCACTGTTTTTTGTAAAGAGATGTGCGCCGGGATTTTAACCCATTTGGACCTCTAGAGTGGGAAGCTGAAAGCTTCCTGAGCGCTCTTTTTGGTACAAAATTATGTGCATCTTTAAGTTAAATATTTGATGTAACGATAAAAGATAACATTCTTCAGGAACATGCACACATAAGAAGTTTTCATAGTCTTGGCAAAGGCGTGGGAAGTCTACAAACACATACTTCGCCCGCCGAATATGCGACGATAATCCGTTTCTTTCCGATAGGAGACTCGTGTCCAATGATGAACGATACAAGGGATGATGATAATATTGAAATAATCACAGACGCATATTTTACACATTTAAGACGATTTTCATATCTCACACTACGAAGATCCACATTTGACTGCTAAATGTATGTAGTATAGAATTAGTATTTAATTTACAACGTTTTACATGTATGTGGCGATACCTCAATAGGACTCATTTTATTAAGGTATAAAGGATTGGCCGGTAATAAACATTCATTGTTAGGCACGTGCCGCGACTACATGACCGGTCACAGACTATCAACTACAGAGGTGACATTCTTTTTGTCTAAAAAATTCCCAAACGTTTATACTTAAAGTAACACAGAAGATTAACAAAACGTTATTATGCACGGTTTATCTATAAACAAATAGTATGTAATGGTTTATTTGTGATGTTAACGTTTGCACTGTTATTCTGTTTCTAACCATCTTAAAAAGACGCAGATAAGAATATATTCTAAAAGTCGAAAGAAATGTATTCGTTAGAGAAGAAAATTCATGGGTGAATCTTATAGTGATGCTATTATTCATACGATGATACAATGATCATCAATCACTGACTCATTTCGGTGTTGCAGTACTTTTTAATTAAATCATTAAATCTAAATCATCATATGTAGATGGACGCAGGTGCCGAGGGAGGCCAGGACTCACCTATCTGGACCAAATAAACCAAGTCCTAACTGATGTCAGGAAGTCAGAAGTCTCCGAAACCGGCGTGTGTGTATGAAG
>DVPD01000408.1:0-11563 GCA_018237605.1 Apyrrothrix (Melanopyge) sp. n. Burns01
TTGCAAGCGCGACTGCCGATTGAGAGGTCCTGCTTTCAAATACCAGGTCGAGTACTATTGTATGTTTCTAAGATTAGAATTTCTAGTAGTATGTCGGAGTCTGGATTAGTTCCCGGTTCTATTATCTAGATAGATTTGGGTTAGATTATCTATTCCATAGTAGGATGAGACCGTAACTGGTGAAACGGGGGAGTGTACTACAATCCTATGCCTACCTCTTCGGGGGTTACAGGCGTGATGTTACGTTACGTTATCTATTATTAATTTTCTTAGCACTAATGCGTAACGTCTTTTTTCTTAGTTAATATATTACGTTCTTTGAAGAATTAAATACGCTTCTCAAGTCGAAGGCTGATTAAATGATTATATTATGACTATAATTCTCACAGGGTGCAATAGTCCTAAAAAGGATTGACTACTTTATGCCAGCGTACATCGTCCATTCAAATTCTGTGTAAGATCTTAGCACAATTCTAATTATAATATTTGCAAGGTAAATAAATATTTAAATACTATCACAAAATCCAGGGCGTATAATTACTATCACAGCACGTATCACGGAAGTAACAATAATCATATCAGCGGCTAATTAAAAACATGAAGTCTGATTTCTACAGAGAACGATACACGCTATCTTCGATCCGCTCTGTTACGCCCCGGTTACCATTTTTATAGTTATGAACGCTGTTATCTATAAATTGCATTCATTTAAGACTATGCGATCATTATTTGGGAAATTTCCATGTTAAAACGTCAACGTTAAATTGAGAAACAATTTTTTTATTTTAATCAAATCATTAACATTCATGTTCCTTACTTATCTTTTTTGTAGGATTGTTGAACGAGAGAACGAGAATAAATTGAACGAGAGAATTGTAATAAAATGGATATATTTCATTATACACCTTGTCTGCCCTATGTTTGGGAGACATAGGGTCTTGATAACGAAAAAATATCATGTAATATCCATTTAATAAACAGTAAATAACTTATACATACAACAGACAGAAAAATATTTTTGTTTTACCTTGCTACAATCCAGTCATATACATATATTATGTAAATTGGATGTAACGGTTTATTAACGAGAGGATAAACCCATCCTCATTGTTTTTCAGCTGATCACTGAAAAATTCAGTTCACTTAATGGAATACAATGTCACGTTGCGCGATTTATCCCCTCATTTGCTTATTCTGACAACACGTCTGGCCGTCCTCCCGGCGACCGTCCGACCGGGAACGGGGGAACGAGAGATCATAAGCATGGCGTTAAGGAATATTAGACAGCCTCGTTGGCCGTGTTGGCTGCAAGCGCGACTGCGATCGAGAGATCCTGGGTTCAAATCTTGGGTCGTGTACTACTGGATTTTTCTAAAAATCAGAATTTCTAGTAGTGGCTCGAAGTCTGGATTTGTGCCCGGTGTATGGAAATAGACTCACCATCTATGCCATAATGGGACCTAAACGTAACCGGTAGTATGGGAGTGTACTACACTCCTCTGCCTAACTCTTCGGGGATTACAGGCGTGATAATGTCAAGTCAAAGAATATTTAATTTTAAATATGCCTGTTACATTCGCCTTTTAAATAGACATTTCTACACGTTAATAGAAGAGGTTTTAGATTGAAATGAGCAGCATCTTTGTACGGTTAATTTGTTATCGTTTTCACTTTTAAATCACCCTTTATATAAATGTATATGTAACATAACGTCTGTAATGCCCCCGAAGAGGTAGGTAGAGGAGTGTAGAACACTCTCACAATTCAATGGTAGCGTGTACGCCTCACCAAGATACCGGGGATAAATTAATGATTTAATAAATAAACAAATGATTAGAGAACAATTACAATGTGAGAGGAGTAATTTTCATAATGTACTCTTATTAAATAAATATTTATTTATTTGTTTATATTGAATGATGACACGGTTTCAGATATTTGGTTATTTCTTTTGAAATTCAAAATTCAACCTCACTTTCAATTATTCGCTGTCTCTAATTCAATTACTGAATTCAGTGCGACACATTCACCACCGTATTTCACGATTAATTAAATTAATTGCAAACGGTTAAAGTACTGAAGTTTAAATTTTCAATTTCCGTTGCCATTGACAGACTGTAAATTTTCCTGGGGCCATTAATGGAACAACGAGTTAAACATTTTGTTTTCGATAAAATTACCAATATTATAACAAAAGATACGTTACATCACGCCTGTATTTCCACGAAGGGATAAGCAGAAAAGTATAGTATTCTCTCTATTCACTGGTTATGTTATACTTCCCACCATGGAAAATCGGGTGAAAGTATTGCAATACACTGGGCACGCATCCAGAATCCACGCTTACTACTGGGAATTTTATGCTAGAAAACCCCAATAGTACTTGCCCGATCTGGGAATCGAACCCAGGAACTCTTTATCAACATTGGCGCTTGCAACCAAACGACTAACGATGCTTTTTAACAAAAAAATAAGTACATGAATAAGTGCAACATCAACCACCCCACACTGGAATGTAAATTGTTCTTATTCTCATTCCTCTTGTTCTATTGAAATGTAAATTCCTCATAAATACCGACAGCAAACTCTTTTTTTACCGCGAAAGCATAAGTATTACAATTGTTTCCTTAATCGACTTCTTTCTTACCGCTAATATCATTCAGGCATGTTTTTTCGCTACTTAGCTCATTTAATTCCATCAAATTGTACAAGTTTTTTGCTTGCGTTTCATATGAAAACTGTACAACATCACGTTCGTTATTCCCCGTAAGGGTATGCAGAGGAGTGTAGTAGTATCACGTGTTACGTTATTTCTGCCCTGGAATAGAGGCTGAAAACTGTGAACAAAAACTGTACATCATTGTGATATTACCCTAGGTATGACATCTGTGTATCTAGATTTTTCGTTAAGCCGACACAAAATTCAAACGCTTTCAACTTTGTAAATATCGTGTTGTACACCTTACACATAAGTAATTATTAAGTTTTTTGTCAATCGTATCTCTTCGCTGTATTGTGTATTTAGCATCACAGTAGCTACGTAATGGCATAATATGCCATGATTTTTATATTTCTATGTGAAAAGGCCATTTACACGGTAAAGTTTGTGAAAGGAGGCAAACATATTTCACCATTCCTCTATAAAAAAATACATACATGCTTCCAAATTCAAACACAAACAATACATTCGGATTCACGGAAATATATTCATATCATCGCAAAAGAACGTTGTTTATATAAATCGCGAGCGGAGGTGTTCGCATATCCGATTTTCCATTTAAATTGCGCGCTATCATTCATAATGCCAAACAGATTGCGAATATTGAAGTCATACAATTGCAAGTTTACCATCATTGACGTATAAAATGTATTCATATAGGTGCTTTTTTACAAAGCCGTTCGGATACATCATCATCATCATCAGTCTATTCCCGTCCACTGCTGGACATAACCCTCTCCAATAGCACGCCACTGAGCTCGATCTTCAGCTCCTTGCATCCAACCGCTGCCAGCCACTTTGCGCATATCATCACTCCACCTAACCGGACGGCGTTCGTTTACATAATTGGTATTTATTGGTAATGTCCTTGAAGTTTCAAATATTGTTCAAATATGTGGTAAGTTTTTATTTTGAAGTGTTCCGGCTGTGTTCTAAATGAACGTGATTAGGTTTCTACTAGGCAAGCGTGGGCAGGGCGCGATGGCGTTCTTTGGGGGAGGCCTACGTCCAACAGTGGACTGAGATAGGCTGATGATGATGATAATGATGAAGCGTGATACACCACAGGCCACATCTTTGCTTTCCATCAGCCGAAATTGTGGCCAAGTGCTAGCCTATTTAAAAAAAACGTTACCTACCGTTATGGCATCCTTAAATGTGAACCGACAGCCGTTTGGGCTATCACTGTGCTTTGGGCCCCAGATACCTCAATATATTATACATTACCATCAATTGGTAACACATACAGGTCGTGTCACTTACGACTAATTGTGAACGATCGACACGAGAACTAATTCCATCTCTCGATCCGCACAAACCAGTCATCGATCAGCTGGTCGGAATGCGTGTTCCGCCATGTGGAACATGACCGTTAATTATCTCGGCCTAATTATCCTATTCAAATGAGACTTATTGTCGTGTATTAACATCAATCCAGGCTTCAATTTAACGAACTAGACCACATGACTTGTGACATTGTTGCAATTTAAAATATCGGATATGCTTGTTTTGTGACATATGTATGTATGTAATTTTCTGGTAGAAATTTCTAGTAGTGGGTCGGAGACTGGATTTGTGACCGGTATACGACATTAGGCAAATGAGTGTAGTACACTCTCATGTTGCATCAGTTACGTTTACGTCCTATTGTGGAATATGGAGTGACCCTACACTACTAGAAAATCTAAGTTAGAACAATCCAATAGTTCCCGACCCGGGAATCATACCCAGAACTTCTCGATCACCAGACGCGATAACAACAACTCGAACAATTGGGCTGTCAGTAAAGATACATTATTGTCTTATATAGATAATTTTGCATTCAAACACAAAATAAACACTCGCACTCAGCGGTAAACGTCACTAATTATTGGACGAACATTCCAGCGATTCACTTGAATCAGTCAATAACATTTACAATTATATTATTTTTCTTCCTATTTTCTTCGTATCTTCGTGAAATTTACTACATTTCAAAATCGAGTGTGGCTCCAGTATTTCGACCTGAACTTACGATTCTTCCAGCGGAAAATACAGCACTAATTGACCAGTAAATTCTGTCACCCAGGAACAATATAATGACGAACCTGGTCCGCGCGAACATCGTGTCCATGACGCGAATGTCCGGGTTGGTGATGCCTGGCATGGTGAAGAGAGGTAAAGGCGTGGTGATCAACATCGGCTCCGGATCCTCCATTACCCCGAGTCCTCTCCTCGGTGTTTATGCTGCCACGAAGGTATGCCGTTTTGTCATATATGTCATGACAATGAAAACATGACAGTCCGTGGTTTTACCGCGGATTACTATAATACGCGGATAGACCGTGTGTGATAAAGTGGACTTTTTATTTTACTACTACTAATAATAAATCTCATATCAGATTTCAGCCTTTTCCGACCTGATCGTCATTTTAATTAAGCGAATGAATCAGTTGTTTTATTTAATGTACTAGTGTAAAAACTGCTCAGATTATTTTCATTCTAATAGACTCCTAGTATTATCCCCGCTGTTACGATTCGCAGTCAGACCCTCTAGATTATACATTTAAAATATGTAATTATTTGGCGTGTGACGATGCATAGCATCTGAGAGAACGTCGCTTGACTTTCCTTTGATTTTCTACCAGTCACAGCTCCCGTTCAGCGTTAGCCAATCAGCGTTGATTGATATCACGTGGTTACCGGTGACCGTTTTCGGAGGTGCGGCAGCTGCCGCTAAGCTTCATAGCGTCGTTACTTTCCGAAGAGTAAACATCTTAAGCAGAAATTCTGCCGGAATTCGAACAAAAAAAGAAAAATAATAATAATAATCGATTACTTCGCACTGTTATAATTTCGCGGTACAGCCCGTAATTCGTGTAATAGTATCGACTACTTATTATCATGAGTGTAAATGAAGAGTGCACGTCGCCGCGTTGCTTGAAATCCCCGGAGGATGATACATCATCTTTGCGCAAGCGCTCGCGACGGTCACAGTCCGAGGCCGAATCGAGCTCCTCCGACTCCGATGGATCCCAATCCCAGGTAAAAAGAAGCAAGCAAGGTGAGTCCGATATCCAAAATTTAACCTATCAAGTGAATGCCTTGACGAATTTATTGATGCAAAAGTATCTTACACCGATTAATGTGCTTGAACAACCCGGTGCGTCTCTGCTACCTCCGGACGGGCCCGCCCCCGGCTCTGAACCGGTGGCTGGACCTAGCTCGCAATCTTTAGGTCTCACTTTGACTCGGCCGGCTGCTGCAATACCTACTTGCTCAGTGGATGCCCCTCGTTTATGCCTAAGCGTTATAAATACATCTGCGAAGGTTCCAAAGATACCTACTGCGGATCCTGATCGTGTAAGGAAGCTAGAGGGACTCCAACGTTTTGATAATGCGAGTTGGAAGGAAGTGCGCTACGCCGATATCCTAAGGCAATACAATGCAACACCGGGATTTACGGAGCTGGAAGTAAACGATGAACTTCGACAGTTTATTAAAGGAAAGGATTACACAGCGAGTTCGGAGCGTATGGTCGCGGCTCTTAGCAATGCCATACTTGAGCAGCGAGACTTACTGAATCAGAGTTTGCAGCATTTGGTCGACTGGGCTGCTTCCCCAAGTACTTCATTGTCGCCTGCAAGCCTCTATGACAAAATAGCCGAATTATTTCAGCCAAATTCTAAATTTCACAAAAATAGTGAAGACATTATGCAGCTTGTTTGCGGAAAGCGAGCTGAATATATTGAAAACCGTCGGGAGCGTATCCTGAACGAATTGCCTAATAAAAACTTGCGAGAGGGTCTGCGTAAGATACCTCCAAGTTCTAAATATTTATTCAATGAGGATCAACTTCACTCTTTTACACAAAGAACAGGCGGCATGGATAAATGGGTCCGTCCTTGGTTTAATTTGCAGAGCCAATCATCAAAAAACAATGTAAAGTTTACGAATAGACCAAACGGACCAGTGGGTCGAGATCAATCCTTTCGACCACATGCCTCGGACACCTTCAACAAGAGAACCAAGTTCAACACAAACTCCTTCAAGAATTCGGCTAAAACTAAGAGACCCTTTAAAAAGGACTCTCAGTCCAATAAAAGGCAACCCGATAAATGACTCACCGCCGCACCGGCACCGATTTTACGGGGGCTGTCTTCGAGCGTATCGAAGACAGTGGCAAATGCTCGGGGCTCCGAAGGCCCTCCTGAAAATGATATCAGGAATGCGTCTGCCATTTACCTCCAAACCTCCTCTTGCCTATCCCTCATCACAAACACGT
The DNA here is from genome assembly GCA_018237605.1 of Apyrrothrix (Melanopyge) sp. n. Burns01. NCBI lineage: Eukaryota > Metazoa > Arthropoda > Insecta > Lepidoptera > Hesperiidae > Apyrrothrix > Apyrrothrix (Melanopyge) sp. n. Burns01. Next base: position 6,984 of record DVPD01000408.1, read on the forward strand.
CGCCGGTTCGAAACCTCTCCTTCGGACGAAATGACAAAACAAATCAATCTACTATTAGATCAGGGGGTGCTGGAAGTACCGGATCAAAATCTACTCGGCCCCAGTTTCTTGTCAACAATGTTTTTAAGGAAAAAGAGCGACGGAAGCAACAGACCTATTTTCAACTTGAAACGATTGAACCAACACATAGTTCCAAAACCTTTCAAACTAATCTCGCACTTCCAAATTCCGCATTTTCTCCAGAGGCAGGATTGGATGGTCAAAATCGACCTGTCTTCTGCATACTTCCACGTAACCATATTAGAATGTCATCGAAGGTTTCTGAGATTAGTGTATCAAGAAAAAATACTTCAAATGTCTTGCCTACCTTTCGGTTTGTCATGTGCCCCCAAAAATTTCTCAGCTTTAACCAACTGGATAGCTCAAGTTCTCCGGTCCAAAGGAATAAGGGTCATAGTGTACCTGGACGATTTTCTATTAGCCAACCAATCGAAGCCCCGTCTACATGCACAGTTACAAGAAGCTATAAACATTCTCGAATCATTGGGGTGGACAATAAACTACAAGAAATCAGTCACCGAACCAACACAGGAGTTGGAGTACTTGGGAATAATTTGGAACACACTTCAAAATTTCAAATCCCTTCCACCAAAGAAAGCGTACGCAACATCGATGCTACTTCAGAAAATAATCTTCACAGGAAAGATAACAGTCAAGGAAGCTCAGGTAATTCTAGGCATTTTCAACTTTGCCAATTTCGCGGTTCCAAGGGGAAGGTTGCACTGTCGTCAACTCCAGTTATACTCCAGGAAAATGGGCAACCTAAGACCTCTGGAAATATTACCGTTACCAACCAATACCCTGAACGATCTGAAGTGGTGGCTCGATACTCTGAAAATGTCCCGTACAAAAAGCAGCTTACACCCGAAACCGACCCAACATTTTCTAACAACAGATGCGTCCGACTACGGGTGGGGGGCACAGTTGGACGACCAATCGACGTCAGGCAGGTGGATTCCAAATCAACAGCATTGGCACTGCAATCGGAAAGAAATGTTTGCCATCATAGCTGCCGTGAAGTTCTTTCGCTCTCGCCTGAAAGATCGTCATCTAACTGTGCAGTCGGACAATCGCACAGTCATTTCTTATGTGCAGAAGGAGGGGGGAACGCGCTCCACAGCCCTTCTCAACATGACATACCAACTACTGACTTTTCTGGACAAGTGGAACATATCAATTTCAGCGGAATATCTCCCCGGGAAATTCAACGACATCGCAGATCAATTATCTCGAGGAAAACACCCAGCCGAATGGCATCTCTTAAAACCGGCGCTCAAGAAAGTATTTCGTCAGTACGGAACTCCACAAATAGACTTATTCGCCAGCAGAGAAACAAGAGTGGTGAAAAAATATGTGACGAAAGACAGTCTGGACTCCAAAGCCCAGTTTTGCAATGCTTTCAGCCGAGCGTGGATTTACACACTAGCTTGGGTGTTTCCACCTCCGAGCCTCCTGCCGCGAGTCCTGGACCATCTCAACTCTGCACAGGGCATATTCCTACTGGTGGCACCCTTGTGGAAGAGAGCGTTTTGGCTACCGGATCTACGGCGTCGAGCACTCGCAAGGCCGACGAAAATCAAAAACTTGGATCTGATGTTGATAGATCAGAGAACCGGTCTGCCGCCACCTCGAGTACAGGACATGAAACTCTACGTCTGGAAAATTGGGGCTGGAACGATGTTACCAACGATTGGACAGAAGCAGAAAAATCACTCCTAATGTCTAGCTGGCGCGAGTCCACGCTAAAAACTTACCAACCGGCATGGAATCGTTGGGTTAACTGGTGCAGGAATAAAAATTTTAACTTTAAATATCCTAACGGAGCTAGTCTCTCTAGATTCCTAGCCTATTTATTTCTCGACGAAGGTTTAGCCTATGCAACTATTCTGTTACACAAATCGGTGATTTTAACTTTCGGGAAACCTACTGGTAATGAAAATCTGAATTCAAATTTTTTTGTGAAACACATTTTAAAAGCTATTTCGGTTCAAAACCCAAAACTCCAGAAACCACCCATATGGGATCCAAGTGATCTGGTAGTGTGGTTGCAACAAAATTCACCAAGTAGCGAAACTTTATTCGAAGCATCCCGTAGATTAGCTTGTATACTGCTCCTGGCGTCAGGTAGAAGAGTTCATGACCTTACTCTTTTAAGGATTTCCTCAGACCTTTATATCGATGAAGGTAATTTCTGTATTTTATACCCAGCATTCGGGTCTAAAACGGATACTTTTACACACCGACAATCAGGTTGGAAATTATTACAACATCGTAATAAAAATGTGTGTCCTGTTCTTTGGCTAAGAAAAGTTATATACTTAGGTGCTCAGAGACGTACTGCCGAATGTGATAACGCCTTATTTATTACTATACATGGTCGTAATAAAGCCGCTTCGCCAACGGTTATCGGGAATTGGGTAAAATCAATACTTAAAGACGCAGGCATATCCGCCTCTCCCGGTAGTATACGTTCGGCAACAGCATCTTTAAATTGGTCAGAAAATTTTTCAACTGAAGAAATTTTAGCGCGCGGTAATTGGCGCAGCGAAAACACGTTTGCGAAATTTTATTGTAAAGAAATTATAAGTAAATCTAATTCTTCAGAATGTAATCTTGCAGCTAACTTCCGACCAATTTGATTCATGTTCATGATTTATAATGAAAGTTAATTAATAGAAAAATCTCTTTAAATGTATATTAATAAATAATACTCTTCCGTACAGAATTTTATTATAATTATGTAACCTGTAAACTTTTATCACATAGCGTCGTTCGTGGTCACCAGGAGATATAAACACGTCTCTCAGATGCTATGCATCGTCACACGCCAAATAATGATACAAGTTTTACATAACAATAAAACTTGTATTATTTGCGGAGACGATGCATAGCATCCATTTCAGGCCCCTGGTGAGAGACGCTATGAAGCTTAGCGGCAGCTGCCGCACCTCCGAAAACGGTCACCGGTAACCACGTGATATCAATCAACGCTGATTGGCTAACGCTGAACGGGAGCTGTGATTGGTAGAAAATCAAAGGAAAGTCAAGCGACGTTCTCTCAGATGCTATGCATCGTCTCCGCAAATAATACAAGTTTTATTGTTATGTAAAACTTGTATCATTAAAATCGATTAAAACAATAACATTTACAAAAAAGCTTTGAATAACTGGTTTAGATTAACGTGTAATTATTGGGAGTCTAAATATTCAGTTACTATGATCAATGAAAAAATATATTTTGTTTATTTTACACTAACTGAAAAACAACCTGATAAAAAATGACAGCAAAACTCTCCGGTTTGAATGACCCAGCGGCCATTCTTTGTGTTCAGTTAACAGCAAATTTAGAGAAACTCTGCGTGGATATAGTGTGTCCTTCATATTCACTTATTTATCGTTTTGAATCGAGATGACATCTATCTGAAATGTAGGGTCCAATATAATTAATATATAACAGTGAGTAAATATCGTGAGAAAATCTGCACTCCTTCGTTCTTCATAATGTTCTCGAAGGTGTGGAAAGTCTATCAACCAGCGCTTGGCAGGCGTGCGCGGTATCGTTATACTAAACTGACTCTAAGGGTCCTGTTCGAGATCAGTTGCACATTTACGTGAAGGGCAACGGCCTTATGTGACTGCTGCTTCGTCGTTTGCTATTTACTTTCTTTACGTATAACAACCTGACATTTAGATGACGCTTGAGGGAACAGGTATACGTAATATCACGCCTGTAGTCCCCGAAGGGAGACACCTAGGCAGAGGAGTGTAGTACACTCCTACGTTTCATCGGTTAGTTTACATCCCGATATAGAATAGATGGTGACTCTATTGCCATACACCGGGCACAAATCCAGATACCTAGCCACTACTAGAAATTCTAATTTTAGAAAAATCCAGTTGTACTCGACCCGGGATTTGAACTCGTATAGACCTAAATTATTCACACTTAAAGTTCCACATGTTCCTAAATTTTAATTGTAAATGCCTGTTTGTATACGATATAAATATTAAAATTTATTAGGTCGTTTCCGATGAACATATTGTCATCATACACTGAATATTATGTTTCTAGATCGCCCTATTTACCTAAATGTGAGTTATACCATATTAAAGTTGCATTATCGCCAAGCCGCAGTTCTTGGCAACAGACCGCAGTGACGCCCTAGTTCTGTCAAAAGCCTCAAAGTAATATTAGGCACTTAGGAAGTAGATCTGCGTCTTTATGTGATTGATAGGTAAAAAAATTCTTTTTCTCCCTTAAATTCAAGCTAGCTATATTACATCAGTGTGGGCAAGGGATTTTAGATTTTTGGAGACCAATGGTGGGCACTACTTTATTTATAGACCTTTAATAGGACGTGAGGGCGCGGTGATCTCACATCATCAGCATTATAAACCTATTCATAGTAATCACAACTCAAAATTTACAGTTAAGTTTGGAGGTTCATTACACGTTGTCAAACTTATTTTAACTGCTAAACTGCTATCTACTTCGTATGAATGATGTAACAATATTGAAA
>DVPD01000409.1:0-11562 GCA_018237605.1 Apyrrothrix (Melanopyge) sp. n. Burns01
TCCGATGTTGCAAGAGATTGTTCCGTACTTGTGTGGTCGCTAGGAGAGTCACGCGTATCAAAATTTTCAGAAATTATTGTTTTTGAATCAGATTTAGACAACGATACCGAGATGTACCCAGGCTCATGCGGGTTTTCTGAGCCAGCACATTAAAATAATGGTAAATCGCCTTCAAACGATGGTGATTTTGTAATAGTATTACTAGGTCCCAACGACGACGCGTCTTTGCCTTCGATAACAAGAGGAGTTTTTACTTTTACATCAGAATCCGCTCCAGTTTCGGTTAATAATACAGCATTGGTCTCCGGTGCATCTAGAGATGATTCACATTCCAGATTTTCAATTTCAAATGAGTCTGACTTATCTGGTATTTTAACATCCTCTAAAGTTTCTTCTATAAACTTGATAGCATCTTCAACGAGTTCAAAAGTGCTACATTCATTTAAAGCCTTCTTCTCTTCACTCTCAGTTTGCGGCGAGGAATCTTTGGTCATTGTAATATTTTCGAATGTTTCTGTATCATCAGTTTCATTTTCAACGATAACAAAATCTTTCATATCATCATCAGCTATTTTCGGAGGACTGCACTTTTCGCCATGCACTAAATTTGTTGTATTTTGAATATCCTTAACGTCACCGAAAACCACAGGAATAAATGACATTTCAGAACCATCAACTGTAATAGTATCACCTTCGATTTCAATTTCTACAGAATCTTCTTTGGTTACGGGTTTAATTTCTTTTGCAAACGAAACAAATTCCCTTTCGTGATGAATGAAATCTACCGTTTCAGCAGCAATAGATTTAGTAAATGTATCTTCTGTAGTTGAATCTGCAGCTACAGCGTCCGAAACATTAATATTATGAGAGACTTCTTTTATAGCAGCAACATTCGATGGAGTTTCAAATGATCGTTTAAGATCTTCACTATTCTTTACAATCTCATAATGAAGTTTTTCAATTACGTCACTAGATGTATCTGACGACATGTCGGCGTCGGCAAGTCTGGCCTCCACATGCTCATTAATTATATCGCGTTTTTCATCATGTTGAACATTTTCAATAGATTCAAGTGTTTCCAATCTTTGGTCTTCTTTTAAATCTGTTTCTCCGGCTAAGAATTGGATGGTGCTTTCGATTAAGTCATTTTTATGTTCTTTCATCATGCATATATCATCAGATACTACTGAAATTAAATCAATAACAGCTTCTTTAATTTGTGCAACATCGGTTTCTTTTGCAACAGTTTCGCGTTCGATTGTCAAACTCTGAGACTTACTATTAGACAAATAACTAGCAAGCATGATCTCAGCATCCTGTATTTCTTGATAACTATGGCGTAAAGGTTCAAACATAGTAGCGGTAGTTAACGATTTCTTGGAATCTGGTTTAGAAATTAATGTAAGATCCTTTTCAGAATCACGGCCTATTACTTCACCTACAAACGAACATGAAACATTTTTAGAATCATCTATTCCATCGTTTTGTAATTCGTTTATGATGATGATATTCTCATCATTCGGAGTTGAACAAGATTCATCCGAAATGTTATCTTTATCATTTTCAAACATATGCATTAAGCGTGTGGAAGCGAATAAGTTCTCAGCGTCACGCAATTCATGATAATTAAATCGAGGTGTTTCTAACGCGTTTTGATGACTCTCTTCTTTAGTTTTCTTTAATTTAGGCGAATCAATAAATTCTTTCTTATCTTGAACATTTGTTGTGTCCACAGATGAAGTACTACATGGAACGACTCCGACGACATCATCGATAATAGATTTATATTCGTCACTTTTGTCTTCTTTTTCGATTACAGTATTGCACGAGAGCTTCTCAATATTTGCCACAGATTTTGTCAGAACAGTCCCTAACAAAGCCTCAGCATCCGCGATTATTTGATAACTTTGCCTTGGCTGTTCAAAAACGAATTGTGCTTGTTTCTGCTTCGCGTTCACAATTTCGAGTTCTTTATTATTTCTGACGTCTTCAATGTTAGTAGCAGCTACATCAGCTTCTCGTGGTTTACTTTCTTCCACTTCATTCTTTACATTTACTTCTGAAATAATAACAGGGCTTTCTAAATTCGTTTTTAAACTGGACTGAAATTTGTCAGATTCTGCTGATTTATAATAATTGTGACCCGGTAGTTCATCAGGTAAGGCTGTGCGGTTTGGTAGCTCAAAGTCGTTATCACGAAGAGAATCCTCAGAAGTGTTGGTGTGTATTTCAGGCTGAATAGAACCTGTATCAATGACGATTTCTAAGTAAGTAGTAGGGACAGACTCTATACTGACGTTCGTAATCACTTTACTAGATAGGGTATGAATCTCCAGAGAATCATCACATACTCTATTTGAAAGAGATGTCGCTTCAGGCATAGGTGTCTTATTTTCTTCATCTGATTTTACGCTTATCTCATGGCCAATCGAAATCATTCCCAAGGTTTGTGATGCAAATGCGGCTAACATATTTTCAGCATCTCGTAGTTCACTGTATATAAATCTAGGTGGGCTTTCAATTGCAATTGTTGCTCGTTCCAATAAAATTTCCTCATCGGGTTTGATAGGTATATCAGATTCAAATGAACTTTTATGTTTTTCATCTTCATTAATTACATTGGTATTTTCATCACAAATGCTTATTCGAGATTGATGCACATTGTTATCTTGTTCGGTTTTATCTGATACCTCCACGTTTGAAGTTGTACTTATTATAGTAGCAAGAATGTTTTCAGCATCATGTAGTTCATGGTAGTTAAAGTTTGGTGGACTTAAAACTGTTTGATGTATGGTGGACTTAATTTCATGGATATCTATCATAGACAGGTCAGTTTCCTTTCCGTCTCGAAGTTTATCCCCTATACTAATAACGTCTGGAGTCTTTTTCGTAATGACAGTATTAACATCTTTTTCTTTTACTTTGGCATCAGTCGTTTCTTGTTGTTCCGATTTTACTGACTTTTGATGTTCTTCTGACGTGGTTTTAAGCCGTTCATTGAGAATGTATTTATAATAGTCATAATCTAACTGATGTAGGTCTAGATTGATGGAATAGATTTTTAGTTCTTCTTCTAGTTCTTTGTATGGAATAGAAGTTGGTTTAATTATAGGTGCCCGTTTACGTTCTTGTACAGAACCGAATATAGCTTGTTCCAAGATATTCTCAAGATATTTTTCCTGATTTGCACATTGATCAATGTCTATAATTGTCGCTTGATTATCTTTGTCGGTGTGTATCGGACGTAGTACTCCTTGATGTTGAATTCCTTCAGCTACAATTACATCGTTTTTACATTCACTAACAGTAGCCTGGGGTGTATCAAGTTGCATTTCTATATCCTCTATTTCTATTTGACGTTTCTCGTATATTAGTTTATCATTTTCTGTCTGTTTCAAAGTAAGTATATCTTCATTTCGTAATAATGCATCTGTTTCATCTCGACTGTTTTCTTTTAAATTTTTACCAAAAATGTAATCCTCACTGACACCTTTCATAACTGCTAGATCTTCTTCCTGAAGTTCAAGTTTAGTAGTATCAACATTTGATAAAGGATTTGCACCGGAGACTTCAGAAATATTCGATATTATAACTCTTTGCTCCGTAACTGACTTATTGTCTACATTTACATTCAATAAATCTGCGCTATAATCAGATGACTCTTGTTTAGTGATTATATTATCTACAACAGTTTCTGTTTCAATATTTATATTTTCTGCCGAAGTAGTTTCTTCTAAAGAATTACTTTTACTTCGGAAAACTTTCACAGTTCTAATAGGAGGTAGTTTCTTTTCTTCATGAGTAATGAGATATATTGTCCGTGTTTCTATTTCCACGTTTGCTGGTTGTACCGTTGTAATTTCTTCTACAATTCCTATGCCATCGTTACCTTCAGCAGAAAAGAATTTATTATTGTTGTTTTTCTCAGCTGATGTGCTAGATAAGTTTGGATCATGGCTTCTTTCAGTTATTAATTTATTGGAACTTTCCATAATATTGCAATCCGATGTTACAGGAGAAACATGTGTTTCCTTTTGTAGGCTGCGTTCAGTTTCCTCATGTATTAAATCGAGTATTGTCACTTCAGTAGCTATTTCTGTTGGATCAACAAAAGATTCTTCACAATCAGGCCTATTAATAGGTTCGGCAGTCGATTCAGGGAAACCTTCTTCCTCTGCCATAAGGGTATTCCAATCCATAGTTATTAAACTTGTTCCAATATCGTGTTCCTTGACTTGAACATCATATTGCGTATCCCTGAGATGTGTTTCTTCAATAGGTGTTTTATCAGGTTCCTGTACAAAAGCGCTTATACGTTTGGATGGGTTTTCTATTTGTTTCATGTCTTTCTCAGTAATATCTGGTTTGTCAACGTGGGGCTTTGTTTTTTTGCTTTTCAATTTCTTTTTCGTTATCACCTCTTTAAACAAATTTTCCTCTGATTCTACTTGTATGACATGTATTTGATCACCAGAAGGAATTTCAGCAATTGCATGAACGCATGTTTCTTCTAATGCTTGTTTACTTTCTTCTTGCTCAGATTTCTTGTGTTTGCGTTTTTTCTTACTCTCCTTTTTTTCGTTGGCTTCGGAATCAATCTCCTTGGTTTTTAATTCATGATCAGGGAAAGGTCCGGTTTCTAGTTCTGTCAATTGTTTAGTATTGTCCGTTTCATATCCTTTTTTAGCCTTCAATATTTTTTGTGTGTTCTCCTCTAAAGTCTTTACATTTGAAGTCAATTGAATATTTTTAACAATCTCTTCATCTTTTTGCAATATTTCAGTTTCTAACGTCACTGGTTCAGGTGTTTTGTCCCGTTTCTTTTTCTTTTTTCTCTTATTTTTTCCCGTTACTACGCATTCAATACTAGTCTCCATTTCCTTAGTTTGAAATTGTTCACAAGGAATAGTATCTGACTCATTAACCTCTTCAAACTCGGAACCTTCAACTGATTCATGATAATTACCTCTATTTGGTACATTCTCTTGTTCTAATTTATTTCTTTCAATATGTAAAAGGTCACCACTGCTGCAAGGCTCTTCAGTCAAATTGCCCAGAAGAATTTCATTTTTACTGTTTATGAATTTAGGTGACGATTTCATAGTAATTATTAACTTGGGTTCATCGGTCAACAATTTACAGCTATCTTCACGAGGTGTTACCGGTATATCTTCACATTGTTCTAATGTTTCTTTTTCCTGTATCGCTAATTCTGTAATACAAATTGTCTTTTTCATTATGTTATCCTGTTTTGTTTCCTTATGATTCTTCTTTTTCTTGTGTTTAGTTGTATGGTCCTTTTCGGTTGGTTTAATTTCCATTTGGTGGAAGTTAAACATATCAACTTGTGTGTTATCTGCAATATTGTCCTTAATGTCCTCACGATTGTCCTTTGTTTTTTTCTTCTTTTGTTTATCCGATTCCTCTATCTCTTTGAGAGCCTTTTCTATTTCATCTTCGCTTTCCACTTTGGCTTTTTTACCTTTATGTTTCTTTTTATTTTTCTTTTGTTCAACATCTGGTGTTGAGCGTTCAGGATTTACGTCTTCCATTAGATCTTTAGAAACCGTCTCAATAACTGTGGCACTGTGGTGTATTTTTTTAGCTGCTTCGAAGTTTTTATTTTCTCGCACGGAAGGCAAAACTATCGGAGAGTTTTCCATTTGAACAGGCTCAATATCTTCAAAATCTTGAACCTCAATAACTCTCTTAGGTGTTTTCTTTTTTTTTGTATTTTGAGGTTCGAGTGCTCGTGTAGGGCGCTTTTCAGGCGCTCGCCTTTGTCTTGGCATGTCTCTAGAGCGGCTACGTTGTGACGGGCGTTCTGGCCTGTCGATTCTTTCTGACTTAAATGTTGATGATTCTCTCGAGCGGATTTTTGATTCGTATTGAATAGGGTTAGATTTCTCAACTTCGACCACTATTTCCTTAACCATTTCTACTTGCGCAACTTGAGGTTTTGGTAGCGGTGTGATATTTTGATTTCTTGCTTGCTTACGCAGGCCAAGTGCTAGGATTTCAGCGTAAGACATTTCCTGTGAGCGACCACGTGTAGTCGGGCTGACGGATCTATCCCGACTTTGGGGTTCTTGTAACTCCACCTCTGGCGGAATAGGGACCGGATTTCTCGAATAAGCGAGCTCAACGGATGCTGTGTCATAATCTGCTGAAATCCCGTGTATAGAGTCAATGTCCATGTCATTTTCAAAGTTTGTCGGCGCCGAAGCGTCATATTCGGGTACGTCCCGATGATCGGGGTCATAGCAGATGTCATCGTGGCCAAGTAACGGGGCACTTTCACTAATACCGTACACGGTTTCACTAAACACCGGCACATTACCCTGCTCTATCGCGTCATCGATTCGAACACTGGGCACAATAAGTTCACCATCGGGCGTGTCCTCCGGCGGGAGCAGTGAATCCTCACGTTCCTGTGGCTCACATTGCGATCTGTGCATAGGGAGTCGCTGAGGGCTGGTCGGCCGTGAACCCACTGAGCTGGAACGTGATCCGCAGCCCTTGACTATCTCGGCATAGGTGGTGCCGCCCAGCACCCAGGCGGGGCTGCGCGCACGAGTATTGGAAGCTGCTGGTGTGGCGAGCGCGGTGCGGGCGGCGGTCGGCGCGCGCGGCCTTCGCTCGGGTGAGCGAGCGCGGTGTGCGCGCGCCGCCGCCGCCTGGCTCACGAGCATGGACAGAGTGGCGGCCGGCTCGTCCTCGGCCGGCGGCACCGCGTAAGGGTCGAGCTCGAAGATGGTGTGCGTCAACTCTTCGATACGCCGGGCGACCTCCTGATACGCAAGTACGGACATTCATCATTTACGAGGGTGTTCGCTGGTCGCGAGGCGACGTGCGAGCGATGGAAACTAAGGTTCATGAAAGGAAAGACGGTGGCTGCGATCTTGATCATTTATTTGAACGTGACTAATTAGCGATTAAAAATTATAATACGTAGTAGTGATATTCGGGAATAACGGTGGCGACCGACGGCTTATAAACTAGGGGCGGCGCCTACGCGTCCCGTAGGGGGTCGGCATCGGGACCGCCACGCTGCACGAGCAGCTTCATTCGTTCGTTCCGCGCCTGAATCTTGCTTTGCAGCAACTTAACTCTTTCGCGACATTCCTAACGGAGGATATCGGTTCACGAGTTAGTAGAGAAGGGCGGGAGGAGGCAACAGAAAAAAAATAAAGATGAATGCCGAGCTAGTGATATGTACGAGCGATGCTGTCGGGGGCGAACGTCCGCCGACCCGGAGATAAACAAAACTAGAATATTCGCTAGCCACCTACTCGATCAGTGTCGGTGCGGGTGAAAGCGGCAGGTGGGGCGACACTCACCTGCTGGTGGCGCTGCGCGCGCTCTGGGTCGCGCGGACTGTAATTGGGCTGCGCCGCGTGGCGCAGGCACTGCTCGGCTTCCAGCAACTGTGCGCGCAGCCGCGTCACCTCAGCACAATACGCCTCCAGCTGCGTCAACGCCGCTGACAGTTGCGCCACTTGTGCACCCGTCTGCGCCGCCAGGGCATCCAACGCGCTGCACAACTCGTGCGCACTTCGCTGGACACCTTCAGGCGAACGCGACTGCGCCGCTACGCCGTCTGGCCCGAAGTGTACCTGTTACATGCATAACATTGTATCGACGTTTAAGAAAAACTGTCACATTTTAGATTAAGTGGTTCAGTTGGATTCGCAAAGTTAAGGTGCAACAGGTAAATTACGATGCGCACGCGGGGTATTAGGATACTCACGTTGAGCTTCTCCACCGCGTAAGAGATTTTCGTTTTTTGTGTTGATATATCGTTGATTAATTTTTCCCTGTGAGCTAGCCTGTCCCTGAGAGGTTTCTTTGCATTTTGTGGCGCTTCCAATGTTCTCGCTGTCGCTTCTAGCCAATGCCCGACGTCTTTTAATTTCTTTTCGCATCTCTCCCATTCCTCAGCAAGCTCTTGGAGTAAACCATTCTGAAAAATATTTATAAATCAATACCGCTGAGTATTTTCCACGTTTTTAATAAAGAATGAAAACGGTTACGAACGGTTTTAGCCAATTTCTTCTCAACGTCAACTGTCGAATTTTCTGCTGCCTCTAATCTAGAAGGTAAGTCCCCTGGACTTGTGACTCGTTCTATTGCTTCTATCTCTTTAGCCATGTCCGTTAAATTCTTCGCTTGTTGCTTGCAACTCTTTAATGCGTTCTATAAACAGAAAAAAATACATATAACAATCGTTCTATTAATATATTTTAACGTCTCTACAAACCTTTCTAAACATACCCCGTATTCAGTCTGTTTTTGTTGCGCTTCTTGTAAATCGGCCAGCGGTAGCGGCCGAGCCAAAAACGCACGCTGTGTTTCCACCCATAGCAGGACTTTTTCTAATAGAGCTAAAAATCTTGCTACCGCATCGCAGGCATCTTCTACAGCCGCTTGCCGGGCTTCAAGCTCGCTGCAAACTGCCGCGAACTGCTCCGAGAGTGCCGTGACAGTGGATTGTATTAGTTGTCGCTCACCAGCATCGCGACTTCCTTCGACAATAGCACGAGCATTGCGCGTCAATCGCTCCAAACGGTCTGCCACGTTTGGCACTTCAGATCTTGTAGCAACCAGTCGTTCTCTGTACGGTTCAGGTGGAAGAGTCCGCTCCCTAGCCGTCAACTCCGCAGCGCGGATCCATTCTTGAACGTTTTCCACATCAGCAGCGTATTCAGAGCGCGCTGTACGCGCACGTTTCCACTCCCTTTCCTTCTCCTCCATAACTGCAGCTAATGCTTCTGAAGATAATTCTAAAGCCGACAAATCTTGCGCCACGTCAGCTGGCGCAGATCCGCCGTATCGCTTTCTGCTCTCGTCGGTGAATTTCTTAGTACGCTGAACCAATTCCGAAACTTGTTTAGATAACTCGCGCACTCCGTCGGCGTCGTCCTCCCCGAACACGTAGAAAGTCCCAACTTTAGCGATGTACACTTCGATTTGCTGTCGGAGTTCGTCGATCTTCTCCGACACGCGATCAAATTCGGAAACGATTTCGTCAATCTCAGCGAGCCTCGCCGCTAGAGTCTGTCGCAATCTGAAAAGAAGGAGCACGTTCAGACAACATATACGGGGTATGGAGAGTGGGGCTCGTGGCAGGCGAGGCGTTAGTTGCCAAAACGCGACGAAAATAATCCGCGGCGCGGCATGACGCGGCGTGACGCCGCAAGGTCGCGGCGCTGCAGCGAGCCCTACCTTGTCGTTCGTCGGCAGCGGCTCGCGGCGCTCCGCTTGCTTCGCCCGCCAGTCGCTCAATGAACCGACGGATAGTTTCGCTCTGCGTGGCTAATTTTATTCAACGCTAATGACATCATCAGAGTTTTCGGTGCACCGATGTTTACGTTCCGCACCGGCATATCTATATGGTTTTTACGTGACGTGACTTGCGACCTTGTCTACTGTCTTGACAACTCGGCGATTGTCAATGCCTAAACGAATTGCGAAACGAGGGCGACCTGCGCAGAACGTCACCCAAAGGCGATGCCGGCCGGTGCGGCGGCGTGGCGAACCGTACGTCTATAAACAATTACGAAACGGGTAGCCGGTCTCCAACTATAATATATTCGTAATTTCGAAATATTCCTAACTCACTAACACGATCGAAGATGACTTACCGTAAAACGTGCACTGTCCCACTTGTATAGAACAATATGTTACAAAATGTAGGAATTTACAATGTTGCACACACCCGGCCGGCGGAACAAACACTCCTGTCTATGTTTCCATGCGGGTTACTTCACGACCGGTTAGTCGAGTATTGTTTCTAGAGCGCGCGAAGTGGCCCGGTGGGATGCTATGCATTGCATGTCCGTTTGCTTACGCGAAAATCTATACCGCATTGAACGATGGCGTGTGCTAAGTATAACCCTCGGTCGGGTTCCAGTTCAAACTGAGAGGCCCTGACCCATTAAATGCGCACTACGCATGCGCACTCCGTTCGGAAATAGTAGTCCGCCAGTTTGAATACGTAACCATTATACAGACGTCCCCCTTGCCCGCGTCTGGAACGCCTATCGATCCGACAATAAGCACTAGACACGTCGCGTGGAATACATTTTGACGCGCAGCGCAAAACAATTATAGGACGTTTTAGTCCTTGTTGCGCGGGCTTTGATTGATCCCAATGGGCACTACGTTGAGATCAATGTAGCGACTAGCTAAAACTTCGATTTCATATTGTTGCATGCGCTAATACACAATATTGATCGTGGCTTACACAGACGACCAGAGACACGCGCATAATGGCAATCGATAAGTCTGCGCCATCCCGGTGTATGTTTTTTTACGTCAGGCGGCGACGTCTCGTTGCCATAGCCACGATCGCATCGGATAACGTGGCTAGCAGGATGTAAACGAAATAATTAGAATAGCGCATTATATTACCGAAAACATAACTCTCTGTTTTTGGATAACAATCTTGCCGGTAAATAATTTTACGCCAGTCGATTTTAAACTATATGCGAACAATTGTGTAAATTTAGATAAATTGGAACCACTTACGAAAACGTGCAACCCTGTTTGCTTATTGCGAACGCTATTTTAATTTTTTATCTCAAAGGGCTGATGACAGGCCTACAAACGTTTTGCAGATTAGACACATTTCATATTGGTACATATATTCGTGTGCAAAGATCGTTAGGTATTATAGATGTAGAAATAACGCCTCTTAAAGTCACTCGACATATAAGAAGTAGGTGCTATGAAACAACAAAATACACAATGCGTTAAATTCACCCTTGTTTGAAACTAAATTAAACAAAAAGTTTAGTCTTAAACGAATTAGCAGAAAATTTATGTTTTACGCAGATTATATATTTTTTTGCACTTGGACAATAACGAAATTCGTATGAAGAATATAAAAAATCTATTTTTGATTCATTAAAAATAAATGTTATAACGTATGCAAAGTATTTATTTGATGATAAAAGAAAAAAGCAGTAATTCAGCCTTAGATATTGGGAGAGCTTGCATTTAAAAAGGAAAAATCTTAAATTTATATACGACCAGACGACCCCATTTTGGATTCAAATTTTATTCAAAATCAGTGAGTCAGCCATCTAAAGTAAGTAGAAGTCTACTTAGGATATTTTCACACACGACTGTCTGATCCCAGAGTAAGTTCGGAGAGAACCTGTGTTATGGTGACCAGACGGCTGATGAACAATATATAATTCATATAAACACCCAGACAGAATACTACACGTCGAACAAATAATTATTCTGGGTGGTAATCGAACCCACGACCTCTAGGCCAGCAGATTCACTGACCACTGCACTAACGGGCCAGTGAAAAAAAAAATACCTTTGTAAAATTCACTTTAACAAATAATTTAGGATACAACTAAAATTATGTAGGTATATATAAAAGGGTATATTCTTAGGTTAAGCTATAGACAAAACCTGCAAACTTATTCATGTACACATACACAAATACTATTCACACGTTTGCACACACACGCGCCCACACACACCCACTTACATTCCCAACTTATGATAATAATAGTTTTCTATGTTCTTAATCTGTAGTGGAGG
>DVPD01000410.1:0-11558 GCA_018237605.1 Apyrrothrix (Melanopyge) sp. n. Burns01
ATTTTGTTTACGGGAATTTAACGAAAGCTTAGCGAAATAAAATAGCTTCTAGCTATTTAATAAATCTTATATTGTTTAGGTACGGATTTCCGAATCTTAGAAAACGTTTCATTTATTTAACCAATAAAACGGGTGCATACAACAAAAAAGTAACTATTCGTTTTTTTTAAATCACACCAGTTTCAACTGGACACATGTACCACAGACAGAGCTTTGCTTGGACCTGTCCAACATTTGTAGTAATACTAAAAAGCAGCAAATACTTTCGAGTTCTATTATAGTCTCTTTTGCGTTGCATTACAAATGTAATAAACGACGTTGTACCTATTGGAACAAGGTTTACAATGACAAATGCTTTTAAATTCACTGTAGCACTACTCACCTATACGTATCGCTCATGGTGGCGATAGGCTGAGGTATGGGGCTGTACATGGAGTTGAAGCCACCGTTGAGCGGCAGCCGCGGCGGCGGCGCGGGCGGCGACGCGGGCGCGTCCCTCCGCTGGCTTCGTAGCTTCTCCTCACGACGCCATTTTGCACGACGGTTAGAGAACCACACCTGTTGAGATTGTACATAATCGTAGATATTTGTATGCACGTATGATGTGTAAATAGAAGGCGTGCGTTCTTTTATTAGTTATAGATATGGAACACATAAAATTCTTTGAATTACACATAAAAATGGGCATAGAGACTATTGTATTAGTTATTATTACTACTTATGAGCTTACTTGATAGTAAAAGTAACCCATAAACTTTGAAACTTAACCAAGACAGGACAGATAAGTCTATATTCAAATTGAGACGCAAAACGAGAAATTTTGAAAGAGTATATCTGGTACCACATCCTTTAAAGACCAAAAACAGCACAAATGCTCTACAGTCACAATTATCAAAATATTTACAAGGTACTATAACTTTTTGTTAATTTACATTTCCACGTTGCTACCTTGTGAAACTTGCTTTTATTTTCTTTGCTTTTTATAATTCACTTTATAACTTCATATAGAATGATTATTTCAAATTACGTATTCTCAGGATACAAAAAATATGCAGTTTTAATTTTTAATATAGTTTCAATACAGCCCTCAGCACGTCGTGTAATCAAGAAATTTAACAAAGTTAATGTTCATTTAGGTGGTTCGTAATTATAACATTAACGAAACCTCCAGGGGTTGGCTTGGTGGCTAAAACACGCAATATAAAGTTCCTCTGTCGCTCCAACTCGTACCAGATAGAGCATCCCGTTTCATTAACAAGTCAGACGCGATTATAATTAGGTAAGTAGTTTGTAATTGGGTGGATAGTAGTATCTATATGAATGTGTGCTATATATACTGCGTGTAGGTATATATTACAAATAAACAACTTTTTTAAATTTATAACTAAACCTACATCATAAAGGTATGCGTCTTGTAGTTTTTGAACCCTGTAGTTTACTTCTAAGAAGTATGTCTGACGCGTTTAAAATCTGATATAAAGTAACGTAACAATAAATACATATTAAATAATAAAGCTCGCTAAAACCGTACGATGTGTAAATAATAGAAAAGTATTAGAGGTATTAATTGAATCTGAGCGTATGATAATGTTGCAACAACAATGACGATGCAGATAAAATATCTATTGGAGAACAGAATAGAAGTTGCAGATAATTCAAGCATGAGCAAAACATTTTGACATTGAACTGGGTGAAACGGAACGCGCCTCCGGAAGCGCTCACGTGCGCGTCACTTCCGTTGCCGACAGTCATGGCGGCGGCAATATGGCGCCGAGTGTTGGAAGGAGGATGGTTTGCGTGGGTATATAGATAAGGATAAGGATAAGGATATTCACAAAATCTGGAGAATAACTACACATTGATAATTAAAATCAAGCCAATGTACAAGTAATTGCGACCACGCCTAGTTCTGGCTTTAAAGTACCTACTCGTACGTGTCATGTGGTCCTGTCTTGTCTTAGTAATTTTTTTCGTCCTGAATACTGCCTCTAACTCCTCGACGGCCTCGTTGATCGAGTAATTGTAAGCGCGACTGATAATCGAGAGGTCCTAGCTTTAAATCCCGAGTCGGGTACTATTGGATTTTTATTCCTTAGATTTTCTAGTTGAAATTTCTAGTAATGGTTCGTAGTCTGAATTTATGCCCGGTGTATGGCAATAGGCTCACTAACTATTCTATGATGGGACGTAAACGTAACTGATGAAAAGTGCACTACACTCCTTTTCCTACCTCTTCGGGGATTAGAGGCGTAATGTTACGTTTAAGTTATATGAATTATAGTGTTATATATGTGTTTATATAAATTAATCTACATATATGAGGCCGCAGAGTATATCTGTAGGTACCAACATATAGAAATATACCCCATATGTATATTTTCTCATATAAATTTTAACACATCGTATCCGTTTGTAGATTAAATGGCCCATAATGCTCATTTCCTTTGATCGCCAACAGCCTTTGCAGGTCCGAGTTGAAACTTACTTCGCTTTGGATATCGATAGGGAAATAGGAAAATACGAGTAAAAGTTCAAAGAGGTCGCTGAGGAGGTAATATGTCATAATATTATTGCTTCGGCCTCTAACGTAATGGCCAACAATGTTGCCGACAATATTTTATTCCAACCCTCGCGAACCCGCGCCAAGTAAAAGGGTCTACGGGAGCACACAGTTGCTGAAAGTTTGGGTGTGTTACTAATAAAGTAGACTTATCTTTCTTACTACAAATCTTATACCTTTCTTGTCTTTTCCTACCTTTACATGTATTATAAAAAGTTCTTTACGCAAGGGATCTGAATTTGTTTTCAGCTTTCCATTTATTTTCAGCTTTCCATTTAGGTCAATCATTGAAAGAGGTGCCTCTTTCAAAACATTATTGATAGATCACCGATCGATTATTATTATCAACTTAATCACGATTGGATAAAAGTCTTCTTTCATAATGTGAAGGTTTAAGGCTATCGACTGCTAAGATAGCCGATTGTGGGCTGGCAAGCTCTATGCACATTAATGCAGAATATTACTAATGGTGAACTCTAAAGTTGTAGGTTTCGTCAAAATGTTTACCGTTACCCTAACAACAAGTGATATTTAAAATTAGATTATTATATTGCGTCAGGTTTGTTTTGTACATTTTTCATTTGATTCGTTTATAAGATATTCTTTGGATCATATACAGCTCACATCCCAAAAATATACGAATAATATGAATAATAATATTTTCAGTATCTATTCGTAAGTACAATATTAGTACAGACTTTTAAACCATTTCCCATTAAATTAAAAGTAAATTAAGGTTGCAAATTGAAATCTAACTCACGTATTACCCAAATACATCGCCCACAAATAAAACGTCATCACCATCAAAACCAATTACCTCTACGGGCTTCGTGCCTCCGCCCCCAATCACAGCCAATTACGTAAAACGTTCCCGCGATACATCTACAACGATTACTATTACAGTAAAATATTATGACGTTCCTCCTTTTTCCCACTGTGTCCATAGATATCCTGTGACAGCGATGACAGGCCCTCCCGCCTTTCCGTCATCCGCCTTTTATAAATTGTGCTCAGACTGCTACCCTTATAGACGAAACAACGAATCCTTGAACTCACTGCGTACGAGTAAACTAGAGGCGACTGGCAACTTTAATAATTCAGAGATAAATAATACGAGAGCTAAATCTAGTAGTGAAATTATAAAACAATTGATGATCATGATGGAGACCTAGGTTCAACAGTGCAACGATACGTTGATGTTGATAAGTATGATAATGTAAATGTAATGCAAATAAAAACCATGTTTCAGTATCCTCAAATCTATCATACCCAAATTTACAACGTCGAAACACCTGGGATAAAACGATTTGGTTAAGAAAAAGTTTACCAAGTTTTAGTGTATATATATCACCACTATATCTATATCTGATGTGATGCAAAAGGACATTATCATGATAAATATAAAGATTATCTACTCTTGTGCGTATGAAACCTTCCCAACCGTACTTAGCGTGTTAGCCTACGGTCTTAACCCTTCTCATTCTTAGAAACCCGCATCCAACATTGGATAAATAAAACGATTAATAATAATGATGATGATTTTTAATATTAAAATAAATAGTGAATTGAAAAGCTTTTTTGCTATGAGCAACGAGAACTAATAAAACTAACGCTGTTTTAAAAAGACGCCAATGAAACTTGGGAAATAGATATGTATATTTCAAACATTTTTAAAAATTACTGAGGGTGCTAATTGTTTTTTCCATTCAATCACGTTAGTAGATGCTAGATCGAGTCGAATCTGGTACTCGATGTTGAATGAATGGGAACGATGCGAATAAATGTCTATGAAGATTAAAGTTAAGCATTATTTATTTCTAGGTACACTTTCATAGCTGTTTATTTATTCAATAGTTAGTGCACTCGTTAGTCCGTAGTCGATGCCACAGGGGCGTTACACGGAAACTCCTAGCGAAATGGGATTCACCATAATTCTGTTATTTCGCCAACAAGTTGTAACAACAACAGTTTTAGCTCGTAATATAATTAGCTTTTTAATAAAAGTCCCGACATTAATTACAATTCGCGCATTTACCCAAATTTTAAAAATCTCTTCATTAATTTTATTGCTGACGAATCTGTTGTTCTCTCGCTACGTTATTACAATTTATTTTGTTACCGACCTCTGGCTAAATTATGAATGATATATTAAATAAATTTAATCTTTTTTGTAATCAAACAAATCTGGACTTACTTAAGTTTTCTAACGAATTTTGATTTAACTTGAGCAATTATTTTCTTTATTTCGGATAAAATTCCTTACAATTATAATTTATTATATTACAATGTTACGTATAGTTTATTATGATACGAGAATATGACGCAAATTTGCATATATGTGGGAAATATTATTATATGTTCATTAATATGTTCCCGTGTTTATAAAATATGCTTCTATACGTACATATATGAACTATTAAAAAATTCTTTTCCCTATATAGTTGTTTCAATTTTTGAAACTCAGTGAATAACAATAAAAACTACGTAAATCAGGACATCAGTCTGACATCTCCGTACTTATTCACGTCTTTCCTACAACTATCTATAGCGTTCTTATTGTTTACGGCATAAAGACCAAATTCGCTTGATACTTAGGCAAAAAGGTTGTACAGCGCGCTGGATGGCAATTTTTCAAAACACACCCTCCACAGGAAATTCGCCCCCACTTCCTATAGGCTGGAGATCGATACGCGACCCCCGTCATGTGACTGTGATGATGTGGAAAACTGTGAGGATATTTTTTCGAAAATGTTTCGTAAACAAACCTACATTTGACTCCGGTAGGGAAAGTTGTTTCATAGGAAATCGAATTCCTAAGTTATAGTTGTATTAGCTTGAAACAGATAAGTGAGTTTAAACGTGCCAGAGCATAGCCTCCACTCTATTCCTTTTGAGAGGAGACCCGTGTACATTAGAAACGCGAAAAGAATGGCTAATGGCGACAAAAAAAATTATAAAACTTATATTTAAGGACTATTTGTTGCAATCGTAATATTGTTAGTTGCATTTAAGAGACAATGAAAATAAAAATGAAATAATTTATTTTTTTTATATAAATATTATATGTAATAAAGACTAGGATCTGAGATGACACAGTAAATCTACAATAAAAAACAATGATTTTTATGAGTTTTTTTTTTGTTACATTCAACTATATAATACTGGTTGTGTTTAATGAGAAATGAAAATGAAAAGTGATTGTAATATATTGATGAAAATATGAAAAAGCCCGGCATCCTAACACAGGTTTAAATTTATTTAAAAGGATCTCTCTACAATGATTGATAATGAAAATACTTCCTTACAAAGTAAATAATTTTTATTTTTCATTTTTTCATGGAATATAAAAATAATTATAACAATGACGTAATGGGGTAGGCAGAGGATTGTAGTACAATCCCGCATTTCACAAGTTACGCTTTCGACTTTTCCTATACACCGGGCCCAAATCCAGCAAAAAATGTTTTCATCACAATTTCCACTAGCTTCAATAACAGCATGGTCCCCCTACCCTCGCCATTTCGACACAGCCTTGAACCCCGGGGCAACACGTGGTGGCGTCCGTCCGAATACAAAACGATCCGCGTCACTCCTTGAAAGCCTCCGATTTCGCACACAGGAAATCGAGCTTTACACGTCACTGTTAAAGTCCAATTTGCCTTGAGCTATCCTCTCAATACGAATACGGGCATTTTCATATAGGGTTGTCGTGTGTCAGTGTCTGAGTACGAAATTTCCTAGTGGTGTTTTTAATAAACGTTACAATACTTTAAATGTGCTGTTTCATTAAACATTTTATGGACACGTCATCAGTACTTAAAGTGGGTGGGTAAAAATTTTATAATCCCATGCCTAATTAAGGCTAAAGTATTTCTCTTTCGGCTAATGCAATTATAATCATAAACGGTTGTTTTGTTTCATTTCTTATTTTTTATCAGAACATACGATATTTAATATTAAGAAAATAATTTTTGTTTGGTGTGTTAGCGATGGAACGGTTCAGTATTAATTAACATTTTAGCAAATCAAAATAGTTTTCTATGTGTGTATACTTATATAATTTGCGGTGAAATGCTAATTATATTATTTATCCGAAAATAAATTTTAAATCGGAACAAAGACAACCCTAACGCTGGAATCTATGTACTTGTTGACCGACCGTTGCAGCGCGAATGTTAACTAGTACCGACGAGAGGCTAATGTGAGAGCTTAGTACGGCGCCAGAAACAATGTCGCCGCCATCTTCTTTTTTCGAACAAGAAAACTCCAGTCACTGTTTCGAAAAAGAAAATGGCGGACGATGTATAAATATTTGACGATTACATATTTATTTACGTACCATATTTTTTTTATTAATAGTGACGAGTGTTGTAAGTTTTTGGCAAGAATATAAAACGGCGTTTAACGCTTATTTCTATTTATAATTTTAAATTAACAGTTCTTTTAAAGTAGTATATAGGCATATGTTATATCAACTCCGTATCTAGCACCGTCACTTTTATCAAATTATTTTAAACCCGTCACCGTGTCAAATACAAAATATAAACCTTTAAAATGTATTTGCATTTTTCATCAACAAAAATTCTATTCTATGCAGCTCAGTTTCATTCTTTAAAACGTGTTTCGATTAATTTAACATGACAGCTAGTCGACGGCTCGTTAAATGGATAACATTTAATAAAACGACGCATAAAGACCTGTCCCTTGCACTTACGATAATTCGATTTTGAGAAATATTCAAAAGTGTTCAGAGCACTTAAAAAGTCGCAGTCAAAATTGCATTAAGCCATTAAATACCCGTGAATCGTGCCAAGTTGCCGTGATAAATGATATTTTAAACTGTTGGCGTCGCCAAATGTTGACTACTGTTAAGTAATGAATGCATACTCTCAGATGTTTCGACGCAATTTGTCGTAAATACACGACAAATTTACGACACACACACACACACTTCTTAACGAGACGCTTTTTGCAACCAACGTTTCATTTTTCATACGAAAAGCACTTACTTTCCAGCATCTTTTTTTACTTCGCCACCAAAAAACGTTTTGGTAAGTATTTAGCACTTTTTCATGGAATATCCGCGGTGTATTCGAAGTCAGTTCGAAATTTCTAATGTATAATAAAATGAACGTCCTAGTAAAAATGAACGGAAATAAAAATAAATACAACTACAAGGCAAATTCACTTTACCTTATTAACAATGGTCGCAGCGAGTTTTAATTAACCCTCTATAATAACGGACGTTAAACATCCAAGATAAACACGAGTGAAAAATCCAGTAACAAAAACATGTTTAACATATTGTGCTCTGATATTTGTGAGAGCTATGTGCCCATTACATATCCGTAACGTATGTATGTCCGTGTTTGCACATCGACGCCGCTCCTGGGGTTATAATATACCCTTGTTTTTTTAGTCTGTTTGCAGAAGACGCATCTACATGCTCGTGCCTATGTAAACGTACACGGCAAACATGCCCTTATAACGAATGTATAGACCGTTTTTAATAAAACGCCCCTGTCATGTCATAGAATTTTATGCGAGCTATCGATTAATCGATCGACTCGATTGTAGGACTTACATGGTTGGTGACCTTTGCGTTACTCATGTTTTTTTATAGTTGCTATCGTTAATCAATAAATGTTTTAAACTGTCCAAGGCTATTTATATACTACAATATGCGTTTGTTAACGTGTAATATGAACTCCATTTTAGTGAAGGATTGGATACAACACATAATCGCTATTTATATGCCACTACTTTGTAGTTGTTAATAAACACAGTGTTGGTTAGAAACCGCAAAATAAGCAGTTTTTACGCCAGTAGCGACCACAGCTATGTAATATCGTGTTATGACAACGTACTTACACAGCAGCGTACATAGACAGTTTGGTAAAAAAGCAACGCTTATTAATCTGTGGAAATCACCGCGAAGTACTGCCGCCATTTTGGCCTGCACCGCCATGCTGTTGGTGGTAACGAGGCGCAAGTAATATCGATACAGTCACCTTACCGCGGTGTAAACTGGAGTTTATTTTACCTGGATACGTGCCTCAGGCAATCCAATCTTTTCGGCCAGCCGCTCGCGCGCGAACACGTCCGGGTAGTGCGTTCTCTCGAACTCTGCAACAAACGGCCCAAAATTAAATAGTGCACGTCGTGCGCGAATTTTGAACCTGCCCGCTGCTGTTCCGATTCAATTTTGCTTTGCATTTTCCGCTGAAAATGAAGTGATTTTTCCTTTTTTCGCTTTCAATTATTTTTCACGTAACTACTACGTATTACATAAATGTACATACAAATGTTATTTTATTAAAAGGTAAATCTCTGAAACTTTTTCATAACTTTCTTTAGCTATTTGACATGTTTTCAACTTAATATTTAATGTGATTATCAAATATCAAAGGAAAAAACAAGATATATTCTTTTATTTGCAAATTCAATATAAAAATTGGCTATGTTTAGAATCTATACGCCGGATACTAATATAACTATATCCAACAATAAATCAGAGCGCACGCCAAAGACATTTCAAAGCAATAAACTTATACGGATAGCAGAACAAACAACCAACAAAAAGTGAGATTAACAGGGCAACATCGATAATTGGGCCGAATGCCACCATCGGAGAGCTGAGCAAATACTGGGGGACAATATTTATTTATTTACTAATAACCGTGTTGTTGTTATGGCAAACAATAAATAAGATGAAAGGGACATTGCCAAATAGGTTTATGAAGGCTCCAGGGAACGCTTACGTCAAGTATTGGATCTGTACTTCACTTTGCTAAATGTTTGACATTGCGGCTTTGATTGTGGACGTTAAGTGATATTTATTCCGTAAAACAACGAAATAAATGCTTTCAACGTTGTTGTTTCATTGTTCATGAAAATTATTCTCTATCATCTTTGATCATTTTTCTTAGTCAAGTCACATTTATTTTGTCATGTCATACTTTTAAACGGGAAAATTTCATGCTCCTATATAATGCAATTGAAATTTGAGACGTGGTTACAAAAACTTTCAATAATAAAATTACTATATGACTAAGTATTGGGAATGAAGGAGAGCGTTCCTTTGCATCACTGTGACATAACGGGACCAAGTTCCAATTGATATCATTATGCAGCAGTCAATTAACATTTTTTAATAAGTAAGCCAATGACCCATATCTAGGTATTGTATTAACGTGATTTTCATAAAGATGAAGATTTCCAGTAAAGTTAAATGCGTGAATCATTTTGACCAAAAAAAAAAAATTTCTTATTCAAGATACGGGCATGAACAAAGGAGCCATACCTTTCTCGAGGCTATCTATTTGGTCGTTTGTGAAGGACGTCCGGTTCCTCTGCAGTTTTCTCTTCAACCGCAGCCTCATCTGCGAATCTTCGTCACCCGATGACGCGTGCTCACTGTTGCCATCAGACCCCGCTTCGGATGGCAGCGGCTCCGCTAGGTAGAGAATAAAAATAATTAGCGGAAAGCTGTTTATACGTGTGAGCTACAAATACATTAAACTAAACATTGTTATTTACATCCATACTGTCAATGTCAAACACAATAATTTGGCTACACAAACAGTAGCACAGATAAGTGATTTATAGAGTATGCCTACTCTTTGACAAAAGAACCTTAATAAGGTTCAAATTTCAACATATAAAGCATTGCGGTCGAATTACAACTACTAAGCAATCTAAAGCTCTAGTATAGTATTAACGTTCTAAAGCTATAGGAAAAAAAATTTAGTCAACTTTTTAAAAAGAATGAAGGAGAGATATTTTAAAAATATAAAGTACGACTTTTTCGTCCATAATGGTGTTCGCTACATTTTTAACCATTGATAATTTTTCAAAGGGACACTTTTAAACTCTGCGTCATGAACTATCAACACAGCACTTGAATAATACACACTGAACGACTATCAACCAAATGCGTCAGCAGAATTGCACAATTGCAAGAATTACAGACAAAAATTATATGTATAACCAGTCATGTTGACTCCTCTACCAATATCAGTAACTTAAATGAAGAGTTCAAGTGATACTGGTATAGATCCCCTAAATAAGGGCGGTAAAATTAAACGTTACTCGTAATGTTGTCGACATGCCCCCAGCTAATTGATTAATTTGCTTTATGGTCACCACTTGAGCCTGGTTCGATTCCCGGATCGGTAATGGCGCACGGGTTGCTGACTCTACTGAATAGAGCGACTGTTACGCAATCTGTCACATTTTTCTGAATGATACGATGTTTTGAGGCGGGACTTAATAAACTTAATGGATATCTGTAACTTAAATGAGGCTAATCAGAATACCAGTGAACCATGGGAGGAAAGATGTTATGTACATACTTATATACATCGACACAAATTTTTAGAAGTGTTAATATTAAATGCGGTTTATTTACTTCAAAAAAATGTCAAAAAACTGCATTGAAATATATCGTCAAAGTCCATAACTTTAGAAGACCTGCAGTTACAATATTACCTTTTTCATACGCAACAAAAAATATCTTTGGTGGTAGTAATTCCAAAGAAGACAAAAATAAAAGTATAGTGGAAGCTATAAAAGGTCTTTACAGTTCTTACATGGTAAATGTTTTTGTGTAAATAAAATCCATTCACGTAAAACGGAGCGCGGTTCAAAATAATACGTGACGCGCCCGTTCCGTTCCACTCAAAACATGATTGATGCGCGACAGACGCTCGTAACATGGCAGACTTTCCAATCGGGTGACAATTTTGATTGATCGCCGGTGTGCTCGCACCCTTAGCGCGTAATGAGATCGCTATTCGCAAATGAGCGGGCGCTAAGCTTTTCAATACTGAATTTTATCGGCTTTTGAAATTTATTGTACTGATAGTAACTATCGCGGGGAAAATACAGGACACATCTAATTTTTGACCTTTTTGCACTTTTTTTATTTTTATTTCCACACTTCTGTCTGGTTATTTTCGACGAATTTAAAGAAAATTAGCCTTAAATATATTTTCAG
>DVPD01000411.1:0-11547 GCA_018237605.1 Apyrrothrix (Melanopyge) sp. n. Burns01
GTTTACGATTCTATAAAAGACATACAGACAAACTTTCATTTTTATATATATAGTAGATAGATATATCTTGGGATATTGTAGGGCAGAGCCCGAATTGCTATTTACTCTTTGAACTGACCAACTAACTAATCCTTTGAATTAAGCCTCGTGTTATTATACGCATCTTTTATGTTGTAGGTAAATTTGTATATCAGTAATACATATCCAGACACTTAAAATGATATTGACTTTCTCAGTACTTAACATACACACAGATAATATGCATGTGAAGTTATTACCATAAAAATGTGCCCGCGAGAGATAATAATGGTATGTAGGATAAACTCATTAGCGCGTGCCGGGACATGAGGGCGTATACAATGTGTCATTGGAAGGAAAATGGGAACGACTGTCTCATAGGAAAGCGGTGTTGAGCAAACGTTTCAAAAGCTGTGTTTTAGCAATCAATGTATACATATATTAATACTGTATCATCTCGCAAGCCCCCTTACAAGGTAGGCAGAGAGCGAGGAGTGCCAAATACATCTAATCTAATCCGCTCTCTTCAAACACGCAGGCCAGTTTCGGAAACCTGCATCTCTTTAAACAGTATGTTACCTATTCACTAGTTTTCCTCGACACCTGTGTCCACCAACATTCGCATTATATATCACTATATGTATATGAATGTAAATATATTCATGTATAATATATACGAACGGTATAGTTTTCTAAGCCCGTAATATTATATCACCCGACCGACCACCCCGTATAGCTATGAAAAGGAATGCTCCTCAGTTCCGTCTGAACTGTCTCAGGGTGAGATTCATTTATCTCAATCAACACGATCCAACGAATGAACTTCTTATATCTGGCAATAGTACAATAGATTAATTTGATTGTTCTCCAAATCCCGTTTAACCCCTGTTTTGTTTTATTCGAAAACAAAGTGATTTACAACAAAAAAGTCGACCTTCAACTTGGCATTGCGATTTCCCTTAATTTCGCACAGTCATTCATGATTTTATCTATTCGTTGGTTTTCATTTAATGAAGGGAATATGAGTATTTTTCTAACTTTCCCTTATTGCTAATTTCAGCCCATGATTTTAATCATGTAACAATTTACGCCACCCTCATTTTGCTATCTATACCTCAGGATTTTACATAGTAAAATACCGGTAAAATCTATTAAGACCGTAGTACCACATCACTAGACATTTTTATATAACTAGGTAACGTAAGATCACGCATGTAATCCCCAAATAGGTAGGCAGAGAAATGTAGTACACTCCCAAGTTTCACCAGTTACGTTTACGTCTCATTTTGGAATAGGTGGTGAGTCTATTGCCATACACTGTGCACAAATCTAGACTCCGAGACACGACAAGAAATTCTGATTCAAAAACAAATAGTACCCGACCCGTGAGTTGTACCCAGGACCTCTCGATCGGCAATCGCTCTTGCAACCAACACGACCAACGAGGCAGTCAGTAGTATAAATATTATGTACATATACATATATGTATGTATGTATGTATGTTTCAATATATTATTTGAATAACTTTATTATTTCCTGTTCTCAATTTATATTTATAATACTCGTATATCGTACTTATTTTCCATTGTAATAAGCTTCTGTTTCCAAAAAAATAACCAATTGGTATTAAACCTGACAAAAAGCTACATTAAAAGCTTATATACAGTTGTTACATAAAACAGCTATATACATACATATATGCGTACCTACTACTTGGATGCTGTCTACCCCAAATACCTTTCTCGCTCCGCATAATAGCCTAAATACCACCCCCAGTGATATGAGGGTTGGACGTCTAACACAAGCGGTGTTCTAGAAAAACGGTAATTAACGATTATAATATGATATTATACCCTTATTTCAGTTATCAGAACTCACAGTTCTTATCTTCTAAGAAAGCCATAGATTTTTTGTGACCAAAACTGTTTCGTCATCATCTATGTCACATTATTATAACGATACGACAGGCATACATAATGGTGTAAAAATTGGTGATGATATCTCATCACCATAGCCATCAACTATCCCATGTTTCCACATTTGGATGGGTCTTACCTGAGAATCAGAAATGTTAAAGCTTTAGTCTCCCACGCTAACCATTTGGAGGTTGGACCAATTCACACGCCTTAAGAGAGCATTGTGTAGAACTCTTACATGCGCAGGTTTCCTCACGATGTTTTTCCTCACCATTATAGCAATAGGTTAAAAAACGGACACGATAATTTTGTCGTAGTAACACCGTGTCGTGCACGTTAAATATAAACGCCATAAAATATATGTATTCGCGTCTAATGTAGACCGGCTCGCTTATTTACACTACACGTGAAGTATTTGCTTTAATAGCTTAATTAAAATGGTATAACCACTTCATTTCAGTTGAAGAAACATGAAGTGTGTTAGTTATGGCGTATGGTTTTGTAGGTTTAAATACACGTGTTTAGTTGAGTATTTATTTCTATGGGTTCATAGTTTATTCAAACTCTACACCGCTTTGTTGATTTTTATAATTCTATTTCTACATCGTCTAGCTATTTGCATAATAATGCTTATTTTACGTACCGTAACATCACGCTTGTAATCCTCGAAGAGGCAGGCAGAGGAGTGTAGTACACTCCCACGTTTCGCCAGTTACGTTTACGTACCAATATGGAATAGGTGGTGAGTCTACTGTTGTACACCGGGCACAAATCCTGACTCTACACTACTAGAAATTGTAATTTTAGAAAAATCCGCCGCGCCGCGCTTGCAACCAACACTACTAACGAGGCAGTCAAATAATATTATTGAATATTTTGTAATATGCTTTTATATTATCGTTATGTTGATAGTAATTTAGATTTTGCGTGCCATTTTCAATATCATCAACACTTTTTTCGTTCTACTATCGGACACGACTCTACCGCGTTACGGGAACTGTTAAGGCCTTATTTTACGTAACAAGTACAGTTTGGCAGGTTAAAAAAGGCATACTATAAATAATTAAATATAAAAGTAATGACTTTCTCGCGTTGTAGTATTTGAAATATATATTTGTGAAAAGTGGAATTAGAAAATTATGAATGTGACAAAAAGTCGCGTGGTTGCAAGCGGGACACTGATCGGGAGGTCCTAGGGTCGAATTCCGAGTCGGGTAATCTTGCATTTTGTCTTGATTGCTCTATCGAATATTACCTATTCCATATTGAGACGTAAACGTAACTAGAGACACGTGGGAGTGTACTACTCCTCAGCCTACCTCTTCGGGGATTACAGGCGTGATGTTACGTTCATTAAAACAACGTAACGATGAAAATTGTGTATATAATTTTATAACGAGATACTGGCATGTACAAATAATGTGCACTCATTCAATGCATTCAAACCAAACTAGTTGAATGTATGTACTCATCATTCACTTGTGCATAAATGAATATGTTGGATGGGCGCGCGTTATAGATATTATCCAAATAATTAAAACGTGAATGAATATTGACCTAATTTTACGTAATTAATCATTATTCTCATACAAGTGGCTTTTTATGTCTCACATGAGAATAAAGCTTTAAACTTAAACCTAAAATTAGGGTAATGGCGATATGATGCTGGTATATCCTTTAAAGAATTTCGGGTTCGCAACGCCTCAAAAACCACATTTACCGCACGTGTCGTGTCGTGCCCGCTCCGTCCGTCGTAACGACTTAACGGTCTTCTCCCTAATGGGCATAGTTTCTGGAATTTTCTCTCCACGTGATGTATTCGGGCTAATAGCTGTTTAAAAGTTGTATAGAGTCTAATTTAGACTTTTATTGCGCCGCTTTTAGGCAATCAGCTGTTTTATTGTCTTTTGTTGATAACGTTAATGGATAATGACTTTGTGTGACTGGCATTGTGTGATACATTTTTATTTAGTAATACATAATACTCCAGGCATAGATATGTACGGGCAATACAATATTTCGAAGAAAAAATATTTTTATGGTCAAGCTAGATACTTAGGCACCTATCGTGACCAAATGAGTCAGATATTGACTGATGGAAGAGTCAGAAGTCTCCGTAACCAGCGTGCGCGTAGTAAAATACGGATGAAGCTAGAAGAAGTATGTCAGGTCCTTAAGGAGCATATATTTAGCACACGGTGCGCTCTGCCTACACTGTAAGGGACCTGGCGTGATGTATAAGAATAAAAAAAATGTTCCAACTTTATTAACATTATTCGTATTCTATTTTATTAATGTCATACCGTGTTTTAGTATTGTTTCGTGTGATGTCATATTTCTTTATAATTTTAATATCATGTTCTCTTATAATTATTTTCATGTGATAATATTTTTTTTTTACGTTCATGTCTCATGATTATTCTATTGTTATACTATGCATACATATGTAAATTTCATATACATACATATATTGCGTACCATATATGGAAACCATGAATTAGTAGTTACTCCAACCAACAGCACAGTTAACTGTCCGATTCAAAACACAATCGCTCTTCCAATCAGTCACCGTGGTCAAATCGTGTATTTAGGTTAAAAAACCTCCTGGCTCTCTTAATGAACGACCTCAATTCCCATCGATTGCCTCCAACAGACCATCCCCTTGGAAATCAGTGATCTGGCCCGTTGCCAGTCGTAAATACCATTCAGTGCAAACTTGTTTTCAAACTGTTATGCTCAGTTATGGTTATAGCCGACCATTGACCGTTTACATCATAATAAAATAATTGATTAACTCGTTTTATTCACTGTAAAAGTCGTTGGGAACTCCGCTTCGCTGGCTGATTGATGATCGGTCAGTGAGTTTTATATTTGTTGCCGCATCAGATGATTTAAGTGGTTGCTAATTATATTGATCCATCAATATATTAGATATCGTCTTAATACGTCTGCCGAATGACTGATTGCGGTATAGCGTGGCTTACTTACGAGTAGATGCAGCTAAGTGCCCTGTTCGCTGATGGACGGCAACGTAGAAGGTGCCAGAAGCTATGCTCTGCGATCCCCAATCTGCAAGGCGATAATAGCGGAATTCTTCTTTGAGGAAGCCTATCTCTAGTAGTGGACTGAGATAGAATGAGGATAAAGAATGAAACCAACCCCTAATGTAGTACGCAGATCTCAATAAGAAAAATGACTAGCAAACAAGCAAACAATACTCACAACTGTCTGCTTCCGCTCATGGAATTTTCCAACTGGATTGTAAGAATACGACAAGACATTAGAATAAAAGAAGACAATTATAAAATACTAATAGTACTAATTACTAATAAGAGGTCAGTTAGCACATGTTAATATAAGTATAGTCAGTGTTACTTAGTTATTTAGTTATTCGAACATAGTCAGAAATGTGTTTGTTATCCTTAAAGGCAGCTCTTAATAGTCGCTGGCAGTTTACATGTCGCCTCTACTGTAATCTAAAAGAGGTCCTAATTTTCAGTGGAAATTGTAACCTTTAAAAATCTATTGAAAACGTGAAAAGAAAGTAGTCGTATCTGAAATCAGATACAGAAATATGAAATACAGTATACACTGAAGGAAAGGATAAATGGATTAAACTGGCAGAAAAGAGATGACATGGGTTTAACCAAACCAAGTTAACGTTTGAAAGATCATTGGAATGGATACCGGATAAAGCACATATACATACTAGACACATACGCATAGAAAACTCTTGAACTCTCTTCGTTCACCTGTAGATCATCCGCTTAATCTATAGCTTCGATCTCTGCTAATTTGAGTTGTACGAACTTACAAAACACTTTCTTTTTTTTATAACTCTTCTGCAGGAAAAGGGAATAATCCCTGAAACGAAGTCAACCGTCACAACAATACCGGTCTAATCCGATTCCAGATAAAGTGCAATCCGAGTCGGAATGGAACTCACTTCACTTTAAAGAGACGGAATTTAATGGAAAAGGGGATTTAACTTATTTGCAACTTGATTTTATATTGGATGCGTCTATTTTGTTCTTAATTCGTACTCACTTCAACTCCACTAGTTCTTGTTGAAGTGAAAGTTCTTTGGTGCCATGGTGAAAATATTTCAGGCGTAACGAAAATTTAAGAACACGTGTGGGGTAGCTTGTCTGCCTCGTTGGTCCAGTGTTGCAAGCGCGACTGCCGATCGCGAGGTCCTGGGTTCAAATACCAAGTTGGGTACTGTTGGTTTTTTGTATTTAAAATTTCTAGTTTAATTTCTATTAGTGCCTCGAAGTCTGGATTTGTGTCCTGTGTATGGCAATAGCCTCACCACCTATTCCATAGCGGGACACAAACGTTACGTGAAACGTGAGAATGTACTACACTTTTCTGTCTACCTCTTCGGGGATTACTCGCGTGATGTTACGTATTACTTTTTAGTATTATAGTAATATTATGTAACTTACCTTCATAATTATAATTATAATATGTGCAACAGTTAAACAATGAAATGATTGATGATAATATTAACGAAATATCCGTTGCTGTTAGGTTGTACCATAGATATTTAGTTTGTGCAGAAAATCAAGTCTCCCACTACAATATAAATTTCCGAACAAAATACTCTTAATAATAGAAATAGAAACAGTGCAACTGAATAACTATAAAAATATATACAATTTTGAAACGAAACGTTTCAATACAGTTTCATTAAAATTTAAATATCAATGCAGTTTATTAAAAATACAATATCTCAGTAAAGGTTCATCAAAAATGTACTATTTCAGTGCAATAGACAGAAATATATTCATATAATATGCAAATCCGGGAGGGACTTAGTAAAACGCGCCTTCACAGACGATAAAAGGCGAGGAAAGCCGGACGAAAATTCTATTTTACTAGCAACAATACACTCAAAATAGCACGAGGGATCTCAAAATTGGGGTCTGTGTTTATTCGGGCGGAACCTTGGTTCCAGAGGGTTCGCGCGAGGAACCGTCGTATTACTCTACTGTGCTGTAACTATATGAAAACATTATATATTAACGCAAACTAAAGGTCGGCGAACTAAAGCCAGGTGGCAATATTTTATGAATGTACGACATAATAATTGATGAGCTTGTAAAGAGATTATTATTATTATATTATATATGTTCACACCAGATCCCTTACAGGGTAGGCACAGAGCACCGAATGCCTAATATCTCTATCCTTACAGATTTGCTGTGCTTT
The DNA here is from genome assembly GCA_018237605.1 of Apyrrothrix (Melanopyge) sp. n. Burns01. Classification (NCBI taxonomy): domain Eukaryota; kingdom Metazoa; phylum Arthropoda; class Insecta; order Lepidoptera; family Hesperiidae; genus Apyrrothrix; species Apyrrothrix (Melanopyge) sp. n. Burns01. The sequence goes on from DVPD01000411.1 coordinate 7,149, forward strand.
TTTTACAGTCATGTCTCTTTTCATGCAGAAAAGAAAATTTGAATGCATACCTAAAATTGATTTTAGAGAATATATGTACAAATCTAAACTGAACGTAACTGGTGAAACGTGGGAGTGTATTACACTGCTCTGCCTACCTCGTCAGGGATTACAGGCGTGATGTTACGTTACGTTATATGCATAAATTATTGGCTCTATTTTCTCCACACTTTTTTACCATTAAACAAAAAACAAATAACTATTCTCAACACAAAAATATTTGTCTTAAGTAAGAATCCAATCCACAATATTTACCTCACCAGTAAGGTTAACTAATCACAGGACGCACAGGCTATTCGAGTGAAAAATCAATTGTCTGGTTCTCAAGTTAAACGTATTAAGACAGTAAATACTCAAATCCTGACTTCGGGAATACTGAAGGATCAAGGAGGGGTAACGATTCATTAGTTCTCCAAACACCAATTAAAATCAAATAGAGTTTTATTGAGTCGATAAAACTTCTAAGATTTAGTGCTGGATTGTTCAATCTTGACCTTGCGACGTCGCGTGACGTCTTAGTTCTGATCTCACGACAACAAAGAATTCAAAATATATTTATTTTATCAGATCTGATGTTCTATATTACAGTCATTATTCCCTTCGTCAAATCAAATCCGTCTCGGGTGCCCTAAGAGGCGACAAACCCGGCACTGGCAGGCCTAAGAACAGCAAATACTCTGGCCGTCTATGGGCAACAGCGTAGGTGATGCGAGAAGCTGTGCTCTGCGATCCCCAATCCGCATGTCCACCGTGGGGATTATAGACATAACCCCTCAGGGAAGCCTATGTCCAGTAGTAGACAGCAATAGGCTGATGATGGCGATGATGATTATCTTCGTAGACGACATCCGGCTTCTGCGACTTTCAACTCCTCCTCTAGGTTAGATACTCCTTGGACAAGTTAGTCGAGGTTTGGTCTCTGTCGACCTTTGTATCAACCCAAATATCCTACACGCTCTATAATCTGTCATTAATTGTCATTAATCTGTCATTAATTGTCGGGATTTATGATATCTGGCCACAATCAACTTATTACCAAGTGATAGTATGTTAGTCACGTAGGCTTAGCGAGTTTGTTGTGCGGGGATATTGTTGGGTCGAGACTGCTACAATATATGCGTTATTATATACGTACCGGCTTAACTCGAGGCGGTTCGCCGGAGACTGTCTCCACGATCTCGCTGCAATCCGCGGGAGCTCATGATGAAGGAGCTCGTGTAGGTCCGAAATTAGTCGTTTCATCACGAGAAAAAATATGTGAGTTAAGCCGGTACGTTAACTTAAAATCATGTGTATAAACATTTAAGAGTAATAGGACTGATAGGACTACTGCTTATAAGCATATGACTATAAATGAAACTGAGATTACAAATAACAATGATCCGTGTTTCGGTCTGAAGGGTGTGGTTGCTATACTAAAAACAACCGCCTCAGTCCTCAAAGTAGAAACGTGTCTTTAACTACCCTCGAGTAGCACAGATATTAATTATTATTATTCCCATTCATACTAACATGTGATAATTGCACTAATGTTAATAAGCCTTTCGCTGCAGTCTTGTTACCCCTTGATAATTGATCTATAGTCCTATTTATAGCTAATACTAATAGACACTAAAAGTCCTATTCCTACTTATCTGTTCGGTTTAGATCTCAGATGTAATGGGGGGTAGCGGCTATCGTTACTGCTGCCTGCTTGGTCTTCTAAACTTTTCACATAAAAAATAATATCTAGGGACAGCTCCGACATAGCCATCAATCATAATGCTTTTGGCCATAATGCGATAAATTGCTTTTTTATCAGGCATGTTTCGAACATTAATAATTATTTAAATGGTAAGGTTTACATGCTGTGTTCTTTTTACTGCACAAACACAATTTTAGATATTTTTTTGTAACATTGAGATTGCCCATATTAATCATAGGAGGTATAACTGTTTAAATATACAATTATAATTGGAAATGAAATGGAAGAGATTAATTGTATTGTAATAATCATTTTGTAGTGTATTTTATTTTAGTTATCATCAATACTAAATAAAAAACTTTAATTCAAATATTTCTTAAACAATTTTGATATTTATCAGCATAATCAACCCTTTTATTGTTTTACTTACAGATCTTTCAGAAAGGAAAGGGTTAAGGATATAAACTGCCACGATTAGCTTATGATTATTGGCAGATTCCAGGTGTCCTAAAAATTTTATAGAGTAGGTACTTCAAGGTGTGCAAATTACCTCATCATTTTTTGTTGAAGCGATATATTAAGTAAAATTTAAAACGGATGGATGGACATACAGTTGCGACGATAATAAATACTTATTTGTTGCTAATTTTAAACCTGTAGACCTATTTAATACTCGTGTTACCGTTCGGTTGGTCAGTTAAAGTTATTTCCTTTCAAATAAAAACAAACAAATAAAGAAACAGATTTGAAGAAATATAAACGGCTGCACCAGTGTGAACCCGCCTTAATTAGACATAAACTACTGGTTTATTTAACGAACTACGCTTGAATGTACGCATTGAGTACTACCTAAGATGTTTTCACGCGAAATCGAGCTTTTTCTCTCCCACAAAATCCGAAAGAGATAGAACTAAGCGAGGGAATATTTTATAGACGAGGAATATTAATCGTATACCCAAAATGGCATGATTGAAGCAAGAATTGACAAAACAAAGACTGCAGCCAACATATCTTAGGCACATATAATTGTTAGGCACACGACTGATAGATTGGGTTTTCCAACTTGAAATTCTCGTAGTGTATCCGAGTTGGATTTGTGCCCAGTGTATGGCTATAGGCTCACCACCTATTCCAAGATGGAACGTAAACGTAACTGGTGAATCGTGGTAGTGTATTACACTTCTCTACCTAGCTCTTCGGAGAATGCAGGCGTGATGTTACGTTTTATTATTTTTATAATGAATAAAGAGAAATTTCTGTCTTAGTACAGGTTTATATAGACTAATCTAAACTTACTAGACAATCAGTAGGAAATGAAAAGAGATTTGAGCGTTATCGAAGAGAGTCGCCTTGCCAGAAAGTATGCGGAACTGACAGCTGGCATTCATTTATAACAGATGCACTTTAAGAATAAGAAGACTCGGGAAGACTTACAGCTTTATCACCATCATAATACGACAAGCTTTTACTATTACACTTTATAGTATTATTTATTGTCCATAATATTCTCTTTCTATCTTACTTTAGATAAGTGGCACAGACTGTAGTAGACGTATTTGAAAATAATTGAACATAATTCCATATAACTTCATAGACCGCTGATTGCAAAGTCGATAAATCGTTCAAACTCGTCCTACAAGTTTAATTATCATGTTAGTCGGCGCTAAAACGAAATAAAATCGAACCGATTGCCATCTGCTAGGGGAAGTGAGCCATTTTGTACATGCTTTCATTTGTTTGTTTTTAATTTAAACTACTATGCCAACACACACCTGGCCAGCGTGGTACACTATGGCTTTAAACCTTCTCATTCTGAGAAGTTAGCCCTATCTAGAAGTGGAATGATAAACAATCGATGATCATATTAAATGAAAACTATGTGTAATACTGGCTGTATACGAGCTTTCAATCTTACACCAAACTTGTCTAATCCATAGGGCCCCCAAACGTCGTAATCATTATCAACCTCTATTGTTCCACTGAGGGACTGATATCCCCCAAGATGTATCATACACTCGATCCTCAGCCGATATGATCCAGCCACTTGTCTTCTTAAGGTCATGGGATCAACGAACAGAGATAAATTGGTTGGTTCTTAATAGTTCAGACATTAATATTGTAACTTCCTCACTAACAGCTCGAAATAAATTACACTAAAACATTAAATGAGTATCCTTTTTTTTCATCATTTCCTTTTTTTTGTTCATTTATTCGAATATTTGTATTCAACTTATACACCTTATTAGTTAATTTAAACAACATTCTTGTGACACGCCTACAGAGTTATAAAAAGCTTATTTTATTTTTATGTACGAAATTTTATACTTTTAAGTTACAGCTTCCGCATAAATCAATTTTATAAATAGGTAAGTAAAATGCGCCTTTAAATCATACATTGAACCTATCTTTTTTATTGCATAAAATAAGAATTTAAAACTTACTGTCACAATAAACAAAATGAAACTCAAAACAATACAGTAAAGACATAGGTTATGAATTTTAAGCGATTACTCTAAATGTTTGCTAGTTTAATGGCTTCCTAAAATGTAAGTGACATAAATTACGATACTTAATTCAAATTTTCTTCAGTTAATTGTAGCTCATACGGTTCAATTCATAGTAAATCATTACATTCAATTCATAAACATATGTGTCTCTAGCGTTTGTGGACTATGA
>DVPD01000412.1:0-11545 GCA_018237605.1 Apyrrothrix (Melanopyge) sp. n. Burns01
CCAGACACAAAGATGGCTGAGACTTTGAGGTTTGAGTCGAAAAGATCGTTTGCCGGATAGATGGCAGCACATAAAAGTCGTCAAGTGTCAAGTAATAAAGTACATGAAATTCGTCAAGTGTCAAGTAATAAAGCCAGGTGATGTTAAAATGATATTTGGTCCAAACGCGACGACGACCGCTCACCATCGGGCGTCGGCAACCCTCGCGTTATTTTAACGAGATACGGCTGCCGTTCCAGGTGAAAAGTGATAGAACGTAAAACGTAAACGGAACATCACGTCTGTAATCGCAGCAGAGGTAGACAGAGGAGTGTAGTACACGCCCACATATCACCAGTTATGTTTACGTCCCAATATAGAATACGTGGTGAGTCTATTGCCATACACCGGGCACAAATCCAGACTCAGAACCACTACTAGAAATTCTAATTTTTATAAAAATCCATTAGTACTCGACGCGGGATCTGAGCCTAGAACCTCTCGATCGGCCGTCGAGCTCGCAACCAACACGACCAATGTTAAAGAAAGTGTCATGTTTCAGGAGTGATCGCGCCGTGGATGCAGACGGCGCTGGCGCGGCTGCAGGTGCCGGCCGCGTGGTGGCGCGACGCGCCGCTGGCCGCCAGCGAGCTGCTGGCGCCGCCGCACGCGCTGCTGCGCGCGGCGCTGCGCTGCGGCGACGTGGCGCGCCTGCGCGCGCTCTGCCACCTCAACCGCCACTCCTGCCCGCAGCTCAGCGTGCCCGAGCCGACCTTCGACTCCGCCGCCTGCTGCGGTACCACTCGCCCCGCCTCGTCTATTACGTAACATAACAAGGCGCCTGTTCTTCCTCGAAGGAGTAGGCGGAGGAGTTCAGTACTCCCACTTTTCATCGGCCATGTTATGCGTGTGCCTATAACCTATATAGATGTATTACAATGAATAAATTACTTACTCATAGTAATAAATTGCGGCGGAACGATCTCATAAAACCGCACATTTTACATGGCGGCGTTTAGGTTTATATATTTATACTTATACTTATATAGGTATTATGTAAACGTGAATTTTCCATCGCACAGCGAACCAGACTCAGCGCTGCTACTTCTGTTTTTCCGAGGACTCCCCCCTGCCGCCGCTGCTGTACCTCGTGTACCAGTTCGCGGTGTACATTGTAAGTTGTTTATATGCAGAGAAATTATCGGCCGCCGTCTTCATCTTGCAGTGTCACGAATATGTACTGCCAGTTGCCGGAACGATACGGTGTGGTTCCACGTTACTTAACCAAGGACTCTCCAAATCGAGCTCGATTAGGAATGCGTGCTCTACCTTAGGTCGCTCTACCTGCGCTACAGTTATATAAGCATCGTCCATCATATAACAAAAAAAAAACTTATTAGCAAATCGGTACTTACTGCGCCACACTGCCCAAATTGCGTACTAATGGAATATTAATTACAGGTTGAGCAAACAGATTTTTCTCGTTCCACTGTTAGAGGTGGGTCTTCTATCGGGAAAACTATTATGGTCATAGTTTGCCACGCTGGTCAAGCGCGAGTTGACAGACTTCGATGACTTGATAATGACAATGATAGTCTAGTTGTTTAGAATTCGGACTCCTATTCCAATGGTTCTGTATTCGAATCCTGGCACTTCTTTTTTTATGATCGTTTGATCGTCATATATGTAATCTTTAATTTACTCGTCTATGCTATAACAATGAAGGAAAACATTGTGAGAAAGTCTTACACGCCTTAGCGTTCTCATAAGCAACCTGTTTTAGGGAAACAATTAACCTCCCCGGCGAGCCTCAGACGAGGTTAGACGAATATCATTAATGGACAGGAAAAGGAATCGTTAGTTTGGAATGCCCTTTAAACTGTGAAAACCCACGTAACATTCGGTCGTTACTCATTACTTCACTCTGCACCGTCAACTACCCGTCGAAGCTGCCACTGTGCGTGGTGATCTTGTATTATCCACATGTTACATTTACGATACGAATATTAGCACAGTAAACTTATAACAGTGTTTAATTTAAAATGGTGGAACAATATTTAGCAATATAAGAATCGGATCCAAATTGTCGATCCCTTTATACAACACGTAACCGACGCGCCGCGCGGCCTGCAGAAACTGGTGATGCTGACGGAGCGCGGCGTGTTCCGGCGCGCCTGGGAGCGCCTGCGCAACGCCTCCTACGCGGCCATCGAGGGCGACGACTCCGACATGGACGACCGGGCGCGCGCGGAGAAGCTCTACGTCGCCAGGGCCTACGCGCTGCGTCAGTTCTTCTCACATATTTTAATCCCCCTCCTCTCTTTTCTCTCCCCGTCTTTCTCCACTTCCCGCTCTCCTCTCCCCTTCCTCTCAACCCCCATCTCTCCCTGCTCTCTTCTTTCTCCTCTCCCCCTCCTCCTGCCTCTCTCGATCCATCTCTTTCCCTGGCTGTCTCTCTCTTTCCCAAACACTCCCGCGCATTCTCACACTCGTACACTCCCAAACACACTCACACTAATCTAAAAGATATGACGCCGATTTAAAATTTTAACCTTAAGTATCATTGTCACAGCGGAAATGCAAATCAAAGACAGGCTGCTGGTCGCCGACGTGCACAAGAGATACGTGTGGTGGCGCGGTGCTCGCGAAGCCGTCAGGGGAGTTAGCTTCTCCGTCAAGAGTGGTGAGCTGAATATAACTTCATTACCACACTGCACAGCTAATCAGAGACAAACACGTTGTTATGTCTAAGAATACTTTCAGTATATACATACATATAGGACGCCATATAATATGCAATATTTACTTAGATAAGTCATGCCTATACTTAGTAGGTTTTTACCGATTATATTGCGTTCGGCCGACGTCGTTCGTCCGGTGTACATAAGTTGGTTTTAACTTCCAAAGCAAATAGAATAAATCATGATACTCTTTTCATCCGTAATAGATTTTGTATTCGGTATGAACAGCATTTGTGATGATTATATAAATGGTACGTCGCAGGCGAATGCTTCGGGCTGTTAGGGGTGAACGGCGCGGGCAAGTCCACCACGTTCGACGTGCTCGCCAACCGGGTGGCGGCCACGCGCGGCGGGGTCTTCTCTTACGGGTACCGCCTCAGCAAGGAGCCGGCCGACGTGAGCTCGCCACTCTTACCTCTTTTACATTTTCAGCTTTGAAAGGACAGACATATTTCGCACTCAGTGCTCTCTGTCGTCCTGTAAGCGACCTGGCGTGTTGGTATCTCAATATTTTTATCTTGTAGGTTGATTTTAGATAAACATTTGGCACTCGCTCGCGAACGAGTAAGATGTTTAGTGGGGTTTATATTTAAAATATCGATTAAAAACGAATGCAATTTTTGTAAAGGCTGCTATGCCTACGCGCATGGCTAACCAATGTTTAATCGTTTAAACATTCCTGGCGATTCGTACAATGTAATCGCAAACGCACCCGGTCAATGTAATATTTAACATTCGGCGCGCGTAAGGAAGCGGTCGGAAAGCGGTTAATAGAGCGCCCTAAGTGCGACCGATGTCGACGCGTCGCGCGCTGCCACGTGCGCGGTGCAGAACGTAACGTATGCGCCCGTCCGCAGTACATGCGCACGGTGGCGCGCTGCCCGCAGGCGGGCGGCGTCGACGGCTTCCTGTCGGGCGCCGAGGCGCTGCGCACGGCGCTGCGACTGCGCGGGCTGGCCGGCTCCACCGTGCGCGCCGAGCTCGCCTTCTGGATAGACGTCTTCGGTTCGTGTTATGGCATTTCATTGTATTTGAAAAAAAATTAACTTGTAAAAAAGACTTCTTAAATTGAACAATAATAAAAATATCCTATTTATTACTGGTATTTTTGAAAAAATGCTTAGTGCAAATTTTTTCTCACGAAACGTTCGATAACAAGGTGATGAAAAAGCATCCTTTATTGGAGTTTACTCCTTAAGAAACTATTTGAGTTATACGGCTAGGTACGGAAATTTTATGAGGAGTAAAATCAAGTGGTAACTAAAATTGAGGCGATACGTAGAAAGAGACATATATATCTGTAGGATTGAACGTCCAAGAGAATAAGATGGAATACATTACACAGCGTATCTCATTATACACAGCGTATCTTATTAAAAAGCGCCATCTATATACATCCTTCTCTATTTACCTCTCTCTATCTTGTCCTACACTTGCACACACTGTTGGAATGTGTCAGAAAATAGGTTGGTACCGTCTGACGACCAATTCCACCAGCGCGCGCGCTTCCCGGGCCTCCTGTTACAAATTTCAGCGAGAGGAAAGACGTTATACATCAAAAACTTGCGTTCTATACGTGATGAGCTCATTTGCTATCATATTGTTCATTTTTTGTAAAATGTTTCAATAATATTATAATCATTTTTTGATTTATTTTTTCATATTCACAATTTTCTTTCATGTTTATTTATAAATATTAATGAGAGGTCAAGATTTTGTACGTTCATTATTTACACTTTCGTCGTCACGTACGTAATTCATACGTACAATTTCACATATTTTCTTGAACGATTATATTCACGGAACTCATCGATAATTCTATACGTGATCATTTGTTCGTGACGGGTAAGGAAACGAATGTTCGGTCGTTCCAGGTCTGAAGCAGTACGCGAACGTACTGGTGGCGAAGTACTCGGGCGGGTGCGAGCGGCGGCTGGCGTGCGCCGTGGCGCTGTGCGGCGGCGCGCCCGTGGTGCTGCTGGACGAGCCCACGGCCGGCGTGGACGTGGGCGCGCGGCGCCGCGTGTGGGCCGCCGTGCGTCGCGCCGCGCGCTCGCACCGCGCGCTGCTCGTCAGCTCGCACAGCATGGACGAGACGGAGGCGCTGTGCGACCGCATCGCCGTGCTGGCGGCCGGCCGCCTGTGCGCGCTGGGCGCCGCCTCCGCGCTGCGCGCCGCTCACGCCGCCGGCCACGCCGTGCGCCTCAAGCTGCGCCCCGAGCGCGACGAACCCGACGGTCAACACCTACTCTTTGATACCGCCCTCTATTGTCCACTCGCATTGTGAACTTATAAACGAGATGAAACTCGTGTCAAAAGAACCGCGTCGAAGCAATCCTTATCATCGTCGTCCCATCTATGAAATGAAAATTTAAAAGTAATAACACTATTTTCATTATATTTTTATAGAACTGGATAACACGGCCGCACCGACCAAACACCAGCTGGACAATTTGAAGGTGGCCTTCCACGAGGCGTTCGACTGCACGCTGAAGGATGAACACTTGGTGCGTGCTTGTTACTGGTTGATTAATATCATCATTACAACCTACAAAATACGCGCTATACACACACATACGAATACACACACAACAAAAGATATATTGGCACATATGTGGTCTTAATTTGCGGTCCTCTGTTTAGTGTATGTACTACGGGTTCTTCGCGACCCTGCATAGGTCGTCGCACCAGCGGTGGGGCGGAGCGTTAGTTTGCACGTGGTTCCTTACCCTGAAAATCATAAATTCCTCTAGCAGCGTATTCGATTAGTGTCGATTACGTTCGCTCACTTGCGCATTTCATAAATATGTTGCCACAACCGACCAGGCTCCTTGTAGCTTAGTAGCCACTGTGAATTTAAAATTATTATCACCAACCATTGGACTGCAATGTATAAGCAAGTGACGACTTTGTAAAAATTCTGATACTCTTAATCAGTATGATTCTAGTATTACTCAGATATCCTGAGAACTTTCGGTTCAGTGTAAAATTAAATAAAAAATATTCTGTGTAACATTTAGACTTACCTTTTTAAGTTAAGTTAAGTACTTACGTTAAGTTTTTCAATAGAACTATAATAATCAAAACCGGAACAACAAAGTATAGCTTCTACAAGTTGTATTTGGCCTTCGGCACATAAAACGCGGACAACAGGGGGGAGTGTCCATCTTGTTCGAATATACACACAGCGGTATTGTATACATATAGTAGGTGAGCCGAGCAAAAAGTCGTCTCGTCGATAGAGAGAGAAAGAAAATGAATTTGGTACTCGTTTCTCTGTAAGTTATTATACCCGCCAACAACTTCGCGCGTCAATTACTGAAGAAGGCAATCAGATACCATTTAATTAATTGCCAAATTGATGTTCTTTCTCTTTCTATCACCAGGACATTTTCAGTTACTTACGCGCCTACAGCTCGCCTACTCTATCCGTATATATTTTCTCCACGAATACACCCCGGTGCGTTCACCCTGTTGCAGTCGATGCTGTACTTCCACATAAACGAGACGATGAGCTACAGCAGGCTGTTCTGCGCGCTGGAGCAGCTGCGCGCGCGCTTCCCGCGGCTGCTGGAGGACTACAGCGTCACCGAGACCACGCTGGAGGAGGTGTTCCTGGCGCTGTCGCGCGCCGCGCCCCCCGCTTCCCCCGCCGCCGCGCAGTGCGTGTAGGCGGCGCCGGGCTCGGCGACTCCCCACCGTCATCGCATTACACAAATCTTACCGTCTTATTTAATTATTCGTTTGTACACAATTCAATACAAAATGTAAATTGTAACCTTTTGGAATCCATTTTAGGCATTAGTAGGTGTCTTTTGACGTTTAAATATTGACACTATATTAACCTTAATTTAGTCATATGAGGCTTATAATGGACTGATACCTAAACTCGCTACTGTCCCATCGGAGATAGTATTGAATATGTCTAAGCTCCACTTGCGATGTCGATAAATAATATCGTAAATATTATAGCTCGCTCGTAATATCATCCGCAAGCTTATCATTGGATGAGATTTACGATACATGTTTTGAGAAAGATTTAAAAATCTGCCTGTGACTACCTCCTTGGTCGTGTTGGTTGCAACCGCGACTGCCGATTGAGAGGTCCTGGATTGAAATCCCGGGTCAGATCCTGGGTCAAATCTGGACTAGTACCTGGGTAAGGCAATAGACTCACCACCTATTCCATGGTGAGACGTAAACGTAACTGATTAAACGTGAGAGTGTACTACACTCCTCTGCATACGTATTCGGATATTACTGGCGTGATATTACATTTTAAAAATTGAAAAAATACGAAATTAGTTGTCGATATCATTCAACGTGTTGAACCACCGATGGGGCAGCAGCATTACATTTAATCAGAGATAATTTTATTAATGGCAAGAGCCTGTGCCAACTCTGAAGAATGCTCATATGAATAAAACCGGGACACGGACACAATTAAAGCGTGCACCTAATAAATTATACCCAGATTAAATACAGGTATTTGAGCCCAAAATCTGGCGATCGATTGATGGAGAAAATAAACAGCAATTTTTTCGGTGTCATTGCGCTACTGGCCCAGACTGCCCGACCACAGACCAACACGAGCCACGTCTAGTGTTTCCGGGCAGTCCTGTGAGCGAACAAAGTCGCCCGGTGTGTCGCGACCTTTACCTAGCATACGAGCACTTACATGACATGAAGACTTCTTATGTATTAAATTATTACACGAATCGCGGAATAAGAAAAGTAAACCTGATTTACACAATAGATATTATCGTTCAGTATTACCCTAATACCTTAATTTACGTACTAACTCTACAGGTATACATTGTATGATATATAAGGTTCCAATTAAAACATTCCTATAAAAGTTGCCAATTGTGGTCACAAATAAGAAGACATTGATATTTATTTTAGTATTGTACGGTTTGATTACGAACGTAATAATGATTTACTCATTGAAAAAAATATCATCAGTATTAAACGCGTCTATAAACTTAACTTTTCCCACATTGTACACACGGAACGGTGTGACTTGGAAATTACAACAATCACTTACATTTCGGAGCCTCTTGAAAGGAAAAATATGATGCGTATTGTATTAAATGTATTAATGTTGTCTATTACTATATGTTAGATAAAGTCGGTAATTGTGTGACGAGAATTATTTATGATTACGTGCGCTTGTACAAACTAGATGGACGCGATATTTTTTGCGAGTATTCTTAGTTTGGCTAACTTTACGCAGCATCCAAAGAAAGGGTTACCATAGACACGACTTCAACAACACAGTTCATCGTTCACTCGGTCGGTACGTACAGTTAGTTCAGTCGCAGAGTATAATTGTAAACTCTATGGTAACAAGGTAAAAAAATATAATGTAGTTTTAGGCCTAAGGCAGGGGAAACAATATTTTTGTTACGTAACTGTGATATAAATACAATTGTATAATTATTCTCCTACACCTGGGCGTAGGCAGGACGCGTCGCGGGCTGGACTTTAAAGGCAGCGGAGAGTGGAGCTAAGAGATCCACTGAGAGACGTACGAGTTGTGTAGCGAGAGAGGAACGTTCCGAGCCGCGCCCGTCTCCTCACATATAGGGATTCAGCTTTAAATGTATTTCGTTTTTTACGATAAATGTGCTTTCGTTGTAAGTTCAATGCATGGATTGAATTCTCATGGCGTAAATGTTTATATAAATGTCTAATGTTAAAATGAACGTATTGTTAATCCGTTGTCGGTGTAAATGTTGTATTGTAGGATATTTAATCGTGGAGTTTCTTGCGCCGCTTCTTCTCCACGGCCGATGCACCTTCCGAAGCGGTGGTAGCTTCAGAGTTTAAAAGGAAGAGAGAAGTCTCTTCTCAATGAGAGTTTCAAAAAGAATTCCTACGAGTGAAGTCGCTTCGGACAGGACGTTTGTGAACGTACGAGCCCGTTCCCACGTGTCCCTTTCGAAGTACATCCTCACGTATTCCAAATTCATTCCATTCACTCTCGATAAATGAATCATATATGAAAAAAGACCTAAAATTACTGAACTCGATCGATTGCACCAGTTCGTATCGTTCGACGATCGTAAAAAATTCAATTTTAAATGTCTGGATTTTTAATCCCGAAATTGCGAAATACAGTGTTACTGATCTATCCCCTCTTGATATCGATTATAAAACGAAAACTTAATTATTCTTAAGTGTACTGTTGACCTACATATATTTTTATAGCTATATATTGAACATTTATATTTCATTTACTTTTAATGAACTCGGCCAGTACTTCGTCCTTGCGAACTAAGAGCGACTAATCAGAAATGCTCAATATTACAATTATTCATATCTTATCACACGGTATTCATCTGGTTATCAATTCACCAGTGTCTAATTGTTGTATGATTAGATTACTTTAACACGTCCAACTTTATCACACCTAATTATGAACAAATGAAATGAACAATGTAATGTGTCGCATAATTTTATCAGCAACGCAGCCACGAGCACTACCCGAATGTAACGTTATCAAAAATCATCGGTAATGAATGACAAGTGTTATGCATACATTTGCCTCTTTTGAGGCGATGTTTAAAAATAAATATGTACCCTAAATACAAAATACCATACACAGACTGTAATGGCAGGGTTATTAATGATAGGGTAGGTTTTGCTGATGGCACTAATTGTTCGATAAAAATCTCCTTTAATGTTTTATTAATATTATTTCTTAACAATCAATTTGTATCAATATTTTTCATTATAATCATAATTGATACCAAAGTATTATGTTTGTCATATTAATATTATTTTGTTTATAATTGTTATTATTATTGATTAACTAAATTATGTTAATGTAAATATTTTTTATGAATGTAATTGGTATATTTTTTTAATGTATTCAGTTTGAAAGACAACTCTTCGTTTGTGACATCTTTATTACCTGCAGGATTGAAAAGCTATCGCAGAGTTCTAATTTAGAAATAAATTCACGTATTCATAGTTATAAAAATTCTACAGTATTTTATTCTAAGGTATTTATATCATTCCTCGATATAATTTTTGATGGATTTAAAAGTTTTTCGCATGTCTATTGCTACAACTCATATCTTTGTGGAGGGTTGATTTACCCACAGTACTTACTGCTGTGTTAGAATTTCCTACTCTGACATATATATATATATATATTACTGTTTAATAAATGAGCAGATGATCTCCCTTGTTTTATTTATAAACCATAAGCCTCATATATAATATCCAGAATTGCCGATGATACTTAAAATTAAATATGTGTCTAATGTGGTGACGTGCAGTTCTACCTGTAGCTGGATGTAACGTATGATCGTCCTTTAAACATTCCATATTATCTGAGCACAGCCGGCGATATATAGGTTTGCGAACCGCAACCAGAATTTCTCTGACAGTACTTGGTGCAATTGGCGCATTCACGAAATTAGGAATAACAAATAGCGGGCATACTATATATTCGCAAAACTTGCCATCTGTCTAGTCTAGTGAGACATGCATGTAGAATCCAGTGAGCCCATTCACCAGACTTATTGTGCCTAGAGAAACATTGCACTAATGTTATAAGCAAAGAGTCCGGAATGCTGATACGTATATTACCGCCAATTAAACAATATTCAACATCAAGCTCTGTACTAATAAGACCGAGACATTAGTGAGACCATGTGAGCGCTTAATTTGAATATTATTCAAACAGCATGAGTCAAAAATTTTTGTTATTTATTAACACTTAAAACTATAAATAGGGTTCTATAATTAAAACTTTAAAAATAAATTATCTATTCCATTCCCTTGATAAAATGTTTTAGGGATTCTGTCACTTAAATATTTATTTCGAAGTGTAAAATGAATAGTTTCGATTTCGATTCGATAAAAGTCAATTTCTAAGTGTAAATGAAACTAGCATGACCTTAGATGCCCCCCACAGCTATCTTGTCAAGGAACAGTTTCAAACTCTTTTCCGTCGTCAACTCAAAGCTACCTGAGCTTGAGAGGCAAAACTGTAAAGTTTAATACACCAAGCATAGGACAGTTTTAAAAAACTCACAAAAATTGAATAGATACCATTAATTGGAACAGCATTTTATACTATAGTAATTCTTTTAAAATAAAAGTCAAATTAAATTGAATTTATTGCTTTATTTCATTTCATGATGTGATAACACTGTAGACATACCTCAATATTATTATCCAAAGCTGCTTTATATATACAAGTCAAGGAATGTTGAAATAAATATATTGCAACACAAGCCCACTTACTATAATAATTAATTAAAAAATAATGTACATGATTCATTTAAAATTAGCCTTTTGCATTATTTGTTTGCATTGCATTGCATTATTATGGATGATTCATTTAAAATTAGCGTTTTGCATTACCTTGTATGCTTTAGATCTCACCTAAGGATAAAAGATTGCATGTCAAAAGAAAACTGATATTCCATGCCAATCATGTGAACTCACCTATATTTTTTGCCTTTTAATACTATGGCAAACTGAACTTAAACTATGAAAAAGCCTCTTACTACTATGCAGAGCAAGGCCCAGTACTACCCTATTATTTAGACTTTGGTTATATCTTTAAAAAATATAAATTCTGCAATAATTATTGCTTTTATTAACATAATCAAATATCATGTTACAAGAAATCATAAAAGGGTACAATAGCCAATAAAACATAAATACAGTGTAAACTCCATGTAACATCACTCGATTTAACTACAAACTCTCTAAAGCGTCGAAATTAATTGGCTTTGGTTGGTTTAGTTTGTATTCCATACAATGTTTTTCTTCTCTCCATTTAACGACCACTCTCTATAACG
>DVPD01000413.1:0-11541 GCA_018237605.1 Apyrrothrix (Melanopyge) sp. n. Burns01
TTTTTATTTTTATTTTAATTAAATAAACTCTATACGGCTATTCCTACTCACCTGTCTATATTATTTTACCAATATTAATAGGGAAATTAGAGATACCTTGTCTGTACCCAATTTATACCAAAAGTTATTAATTCTTATATTGTTGAGTCTGGTCTAAGGAGTGTGATAGTTATAAGTTTAAATTGGACGAGGTATTCTTACCTTACCCTCGTAATATAGACGCGTCAGTGGCATTAATAGAACATACGTATTATATTTCTATAGTCTATGTATATAAATATACTTGTATACATACACTATAGAAATAATGCGATACTGACTGGCATTTCGCTCCATAGCGAGGCCTGCCCAGATACGGCTACAGGATTTAGCCGCCAACAGGCATCAGGCAGTGCGGAATGCTCTGCGATCTCTAACTCGTAGGCCCAACGTGGGAATTACAGACAAAAACTCTTCAAGGGGGTGTGTCCAGCGGTAGACTTAAACAGGATAATGATAATAAAAATAATAATAGTGTAGTACTTCAGGATTAAACCTATCACTCAGGCTGTCTTAGTACAAATCTTTGTCTCTGTTAGATATACTCGTACGATTTAAATTTGTAATTTAAATCAAGTAAATACGCACCATAATGGTTAAGGAAAACGTCGCAAAAAATGGATGCTGCTCGCAGTCCACTCAAACTTCTTTAAGAAATGAGAGGGCTGCCAAGCCCCACTTGACTGACGTAGCACCTTAAGGCTTTAACCCTATTCGAGAGGAGATCCATGTAATAATGGAACGATAAAAGGGTTGACCTTAACATCAGGTAACGAATTCCCTTTAGGAATTATTATAACATTACAGAATCTGTCGACTTTAACACTAAGATTTTATTTTCAAACGCAAGTTTATTGATAAAACAAGCATTTTATTTCTAAAAGTAAAATATTTAATGTGAAAAGAGTACAAGGATCCCAAAGGAAATTGTTACAACTTCGATATAAAATTTAATATATTCATTCGAATTCAAGGTTCCTATTTATGTTAATGTACGTCTATAAATATTTACATAAAGTATACCAAATTGACGACTTTTTCTCATTTTAGAGGGCGATGATTATATTACAAATATTATGAGTTTTGAAATGAAAATTCATTTTAGTTAATGTTGTCGATAATTAAGCTCATTTTACAGGTTCAAAAAGTCATAGGTGGGGAGATAATGTTAACGCTTTTAAATCCAGTATAATTGCTTAATCTAAGTGAAAGGTAGTGTTAAAAAGGTTTTCTTTTTGTAACTCGTACTTCGTTGGTTGAGTGGCTCTGCAAGTGCGACTGCTGATCAAGAGGTCCTGGATATGATTCCCGGGTCGAATACCATTGGTTTTGTACCATTAAAAATCTAAGTACATCTTCTAAATGAAATTTTAAGATTGGCTCGGTATCTGAATTTGTGTACGGTTTATGGCAAAAATAGGCTTACCCCTTAATCCAGTGGGACGGAAACCTAAGTGAGGAAACGTGAGAATATACTACACTCATCTGCCTATGTTTTCGTGGATTATAGGCGTGATTGTACTTTACGTCTTATACGTAACATTACGCCTGTAATCCCTGAAGAGGTAGGCAGAGGACTAAAGTACACTCCCACGGTCACCAGTCACGTTTACGTCCCATTATGGAATAGGTGGTGAGTCTATTGCTACACACCGGGCCCAAGTCCAGACTCCGAGCCACTATTAGATATCCCAATTTTTAGAAAAATCCAATAGTGCTCGACCCGAGATTTTAACCCAGGACCTCTAGATCGACAGTCGTGTTTGCAACCAACACGAACAACGAGGCCATCAACGAGACAGACCAAGTTTAATCAACAAATAGCGCAAACCCAACTGACATTAACAGCATCGTTTCAGCCCTGTTTGAGGTAAGTTTCAAAAACCTAAGAGCGGAAACGGCCGCTTACGCCCACTGCCTGCTAGTTCACTACTCTCTCCACATAAAAAGGGCATAGAACCTTTCTCAAGCAAAGTTATTAATAGCGCTTACGAGAAGAGGTGCGTAATGGTTATCAATCATGAGGACGTCAGTTTTATGTAATATTATTACGCACCGAAGCAACCTTGGGACTGTACCTTAACATGAAGTATTTCACAGTGTATTTTCAAGGTCTGTTAAAAAGTAGGCCACATTTAACATATATAGTTCATTGACGTAGCCTTATGTTATGTTAAGAGTTAAAAAACATAACATCACGTATGTAATCGACAAAGGGGTAGGTACAGAATTGTAGTAGACTCCCAAGTTTGACCAGGTATACAAGAATCCCTTGCTAACTAATTAACAATTGCGGATATATCATAGCTAGAGCTCCCTAATCGAAGAGGTCCCACTAGTTTATGCATAATTGTAATACTAGGGGAGCTACCAATGAAAAGTACGTCCATATTACAGAGTATACGTAGAGCAATTGTGTCTGGACAATTACTGATGGTAGAGTCAGAATTCTCCGAAACCGTTGTGCATGTATGAAGATAAGGATGAATGTTACAGCTTGCACCCATTCAACAAACAAGGCAGTCAGTTCCTAAAATTAAAAACATTATACAAAATTTATATTCATTATTGCTTAGTAATGTATTATTACCCTCAGGTAGTCTGCAGTCTTGACTTTGTGTCAATACTTCAAAGGACACTTCAGGTACTTGGTCTGTCGGTTACCGACAGCGAACGGTCCTTGACCTTCATCGAAAGCTCTACAACCAGTTTACCAACATTCGACCTACAGACTATTTACTAACTCTCACAAATTATAAACCCCACTCCGATTCAACGATTCTATATATTCGTAAAGATGGGTAAGTACGTTCTATTTTTGCTCTCCTGTCACTATTTTAACAGCAATAAATAATCGTTTTAACAACTTATACTATCTACACTAACTGTCCTATTCCTATAGTCGTATTCGAGGTCGGTTGCAAGCGCTTAAGGAAGACAGTGGCTTGTCCCTGTAGCTCTGGACCAGAATACGAACTAAAGTATCTCCAGCCTGTCATAAGAGGCGTCTAAAAGGAGGATTCCGGGGTTGCGTGCGGCTAGAGTGGGAGCTCCAACCGTTCGGCTAGCGACCGCGGGAAGGATGACAATATGTGTGGCCGCATATTGTGGGACACGAGAGACATGGGGCGAGGTATAATGCCTTCCCCAGGGGTAGAACCCGTTGGAGGCATAGCGCTAGGAGGACACCGGTGCGTTCCGTTGGAGATCCCGGAGTCCTCGTATTAGGGCAGAGGACGGCCACCGAGGGAATTTTAGTGCGGTGAAAATTCCACATAACCTGGTCTCACTCTCAGGGTACCGGGTACCTTTGGAAAGTATACCCCCCGAAAACAAAAAAAAGGATGGCAGTGGCTATCTTTATTTAAAAAACAAAGTTAGAATCTTAGTAAATATGATATACACCATTGGTAAATAAATGTGTAGCTATAATTTTTCAACTCTATCATAATATCCAGTGACTACATTTAACGAATGAATTGCCTCTACATTAATTCACGTTACAAGATTGGATGGGGAGATAACTGGAAGTTACAACTCTATCTCGGTAGTAAATTTGAATAAATTATACGAAGAGTTTACGGTAATTTTATTCTTGAACTGTTTCTTGGTTTTTAACATTAGTTATATACCTAGTAAGTATCCAGAATTTGTTTTCTGCGTTGAAATGAAATAAATATTGGGTTCAATTAGACATTTATTGTAACTGATCTCTATCCTGCATCCACCTTTAAGGCTCTTACATATTTCAAATTCAAATTGTTTTTTCAACACAAAGTGTATATATGTGCTGTATGTATATGAGTATATAAATTTATTTAAAGAACGCAATAAATTATATATCATCATTGAATAAACGTAAATAACACATTCTGATGTTGTCACGAATTAACATACCGACATAAATTACTGTGGCATTTTAAATCGTAGTTTGTGCAAATATACCTTCTTGCAAACAAAGTATGTTTGTACAGTGTTAAGTTATGATGCTCTCTGCCTACCTCGTTATAGACCTGGCGTGACTATATAATAATACTAGTCAACATATGGTGATTTTGCAAGTCCATTTCGATTTGTTTTTGTTTACTTTTAGCTTTTTTCCTAATATCACATGCAAATGTTAGTCAAACCGCTATCACGAATTGTTTAAATAATGTTATTCCACTATTATCATTATATCATAGCGCCAGGTTTCTTACGGGGTAGGCAGAGGGCACGGAGTGCCAAATTTTTCTATCCTTACAGACCTATCGCGCTACTTTCATATTCATCACTCTCTTCATACATGGAAGCCGATTTAGAAGGCTTTATACCAACAATATATAGATTAAGTAATATATAGATTAAACAAATTAATGTATAGATATTAAACTAAGACTTAATCAATTTGATACAGTTTTATACATTATAAATTACGTACATACATAAAAGTCACATACTATTATAATTTTAATTAAAGAGCTCTAAATGCCACTTAGATTATCATAGGCCTGAAACAACCATTGAAACGCCTCCCCCCAGTACTCTTGTTCATAAGAAAAGTAAGAATAAAGCTTTTGTTATGATATAAAAGTAGTCCTGGAGATCCATAGACATCTATAGGCTATCTCGGATAGGAGTATGTTATTAAAAATATTAAAAGTGATTATGCATTATATCGAAACATTAATACTTACAGTTCTTGCATAGATCATACATATACATATATACATAAGTAAGTTTCATACACTGGCGTATAATTATTATTTATTCATTTGTATATTTACTGACAACGGAACGGAACAGACAAATTTTCCGAGGTCTACGCAGACCTGCAAATGAATCAGATTTAAGTGTAAGTGTATCGTCAGCAGTAAACACAATCTAATATTTTTCTCTATTAGACATTACTTATCGACTGCCTAGTTGGTCTGCTTATCATGGGAGTGTACTATACTCCTCTGCCTACCTCTTCGGGGATTACAGACGTGATGTTACGTTTTATTTATATTGCATATTAAAAGAGAATCGTACTTAAAGAGTGAACTCCAGTCGTGCGTCGGAGCTGACACACATTTTTTTATTATTTTACCAGGATTATATAAATGTAGGCCATATGCACGCTTACTTTTCTATCTGTACATCGTTACGTCATAAACCCAATCCGTATCTCGGCTGAATACCGCCGCGTGTAACTACACCGTCGAGTAGAGTCATTCTGATGGTAAAACTCTAACTGCTACTTGAAACCACCATTTATTTAAGTATTTTAGTACTTTACATAAATGTACAAATTTATTCTATAAATATGTATATATTGTGATGTACCGGAAACGTAATGGTCAGTACTAATGGTAATATCAAGCGAAGGTTTGGTTTATTTTTCCTAATAATGTTAAGGGGCATATATAAATTTCACTACCTATGACTTTATCATGATCTTAGACGGAAATTGAATTAACAATTAAAGCTAAGTGAATTGATATATATTCGTTTACTCTATAATTTAAATGCGTACCTTGTTTAAACTGGATGCCTCGTTGCTTAAGTGGTTGCAAGCACGACTGTTGATCGAGAGGTCTTGGGTTCATATCCCCAGTCGAATATTACTGATTTTGGTAACTTAGATTTTCTAGTACAAAATTATAGTAGTGACTCGGAGTCTGGATTAATGCCCGGGGTATGCCAACAGGTTCAGTAAGTATTCCATATTGGGACGTAAACGTAACTGGTGATACGTAGGAATGTTTACTCCACTCCTCTGCCTACCTCTTAGGGGATTACAGGCGGAACGTTTCCCAGATATTGACATACTCGCTTCGCTCGCGTCTCGTCTATTGTTTCAGGTAGAAGGAATCCCTTGTCGAAGCAGGTGGTGAATTCACAATTTTAACTGCAATATATTTTGCTACGGAATTTTTGCAATACATTTTGGCTTTGACAGGATTTTCTAGCAGACATTTTACCAGAGAATAACAGCAAGTGCCAAATTTTTCAAATCGGTCAATAATGTGATCTCATTAGCATTTAAATTTAAATAGAAATTAATTTCAAATAGAAATTATATTTAAGTAGCAATTAAATTTAAATAACAATTTAACTAGCAATTACATTTAAAAAAATATATGATCTCATTAACATTTAAATTTAACTACCCATCGTTTTATACTTAAAATCAATCGTATATGGTTATCATCGTAGTTTTGTTTGAATTGAATTCTTGCCGGGCTTGCCAGTCAGGTCTACTAACCACTGGGCCAGCGAATCTCTTGTCAATCTGCGACGCTTTAAAGTTATGGAAGCAACACTTTTAAATTCTACAAACCAATACTAACAGATTAAAATCGTGTAAAAGGAGGGTTAAAGAAAAATGTTTTTACAGAGTTCAAAGAGGAACAATATTATAGAGCCTCTCGCTAAAATGTCTTTTGCTTACTGAAAACCGCTAAAGTATTAACACACATATTAACTATTAGAATAGAATTCAAAAATTCTGATATCGCTATCAGATTTTCAGTCGAGGAAAAAATATTGATCCGATTGTTAACGATAGATGAATGACAGATAGTAAACTCCTTTGTACACACACACAGTAAATGTTAAATGACAAATGGATTCATTCTCTACGCTAATGGGTAGAGACGCACTCGATTTAATTATAAGTAATTACGGGCAAACAATTTTAATTAGTATCTACACAACTCTATCTAGAGCCCTGGTTCGAGTATGGTCGTAGTGTAAGCAATTGTTATCCAGTGTAAGTTAATATAATAGTAATAAAAATAACATCAAGCCTGTGTTCTCCGAAGAAGTAGGCAGACAAGTGTAGTACATTCACGCTATTCACTCGTGCTGTTCCACCATGAAATAGAGGGTAAGCCTATTGCCATACACCGAACATAAATCCAGACTCTATTCTACTACTAAGAGTTTCAAGTGAAGGAAAATTCAACAGTACCCAAACCGGGGATTGAAACCAGAACCTCTCGACCAGCACTCGCACTTGCAACCACTCGGCCAACGAAGTAGTTATAAAAATTAAACAGATTCCACTTTGTATTGAATGTTGTATTTGTATTGAATCTCTCACTTTATATTGAAACTGAAAAATGCTATCGTTGCTATCATTACTGCTGCTTAACATCAGCTTTTTTGTTATTAGTTATTATAGTAATTACATTGTAAAACAAAAAATAATGTTCCTAGGCAATGTAAGTTAGTTTGAAGTATAAGCAAGTCAGCCATCACTCATCTCAATACGTACATTTACATATAAAAGTAGAGCTAGAAAGAGTAGAGCTAATGTTATATACCTCGAAAGGCTTCACAATGAAAAATAGTATTTGTAGAGATATTTTCATATAGGACTAAAATTGTTGAAATTTCTCACAGATTTCTTACCCGTAAAAAGTTGCCTGTAAATAAACCGCCTTACGAACCTCGCCAAGGAATCATCATGAAATCTTTCACTAGTAATTGTCGGACACACAATTCCAGTTTCAAAATTCAGTTATTAATAACTACCTAAATTGGCTGAACTTCATGGCACCATTCGTAAGGTTATGTCTCAAAAAGGGCGTACAATCTATTTTGACCTAATAAGTCGGGAACGAATGAAGAGTTCAAATTAAAGAAGAATGTAAAATTCAAGTATACACATTTCATTCACTGAAACAGTTCAGTGAATAAGTGGAATTCAGAAATTCGCAACAGTAGAGTTACGAGCTTTAGACAACATATCAGGAGTATCGAACGAATATCTGTTTTTAAATTTATCCATCCCCCGATGTTTACCCACAGCTTTGCTTACTTGTAGAGTTATAATAATAGAGCATCTAATTTATGGGTCACTAGAAGACAGAATTTTCTAGAAATGTATAGTTTGATGATAACATTTTGGGTACAAAAAAACACACCAAGTCTAACGAAGCATGTGCTATGCATAGCTGCTCAGTTTGTGTTCAAAATATAGTTTATTCAGCTAAGGTCTAACTTACGTACCAAATGGTCAGAAATAAGTTAATAAAGTTGTAATGTATCAAAGACAAGTATGTTAGTGTTACACGTTAATAATATTAGTGTATGACAGTAAATGTATATTGGGATTGTACTTCACTCCTCTGATTTCGTCTCCGGGAATTATAGGCGTGGTGTTACGTTTTTTGAATAACATTAATATTCGTGATGATATAATCACGTCAGATTTTTAATGTTATGTTCATGAACATTTCTTTTCCAATATGGCTTTTTCCGTAAGCTAAAGTTTTTCTCGTCTCACAATAGAAAGTAATATGTGTCACATTTGGCGGCTTTGTCACTGTTGTTATGCGAAAGAACACGTAGATTAATATCTCTATATATGTACGTATATAATAACAATCCACTTATTATAAAATTAGACATCAAAAGACGGTTTAGATTTAAACAATAACAAATAAAACTTACTTTGGATTTTTTGATTGGGATGACGTAAACCAATCAGATCTCAAGCACTTATGACTATGTATCTAAAGTTATATCCCAAAGAAGAGCATTTCAAAATATTCGCCATCTAACAGATAAACACCACGATGTAATTTATTCGCTATAAATTAGGCTATCGTACGAAACTATAAAAACCACTGAAATGTATTTTGAGAACCGTTAAAAGTTTTATCACCTCTGTTTCTCGTACTAACGAACGATATAAATTCAAATCGCTTTTATACTGTCTATGAATTCAATCTAAGTTTTAAATCGAATTGAAAAGTGATTTATACTAAAATAGAGGTCTTTCTTTTCACTTTATTGAAATCCAGTTATTTAGTATAAATATCAAAAGCCAATACGAATTGACTGTGGTAAGTATTCAGAAATTGACCACGTAGGACCAAGGATGTCATTATTTATTCATAATAGGTTTTAGTTGTGAAAAAAATCCTATATAACACGCATTGTAAATGTCAAATTTAGAGGATATGCATTTCCGCTACGCGCTTTTCCTTTCCGTCCTTAGAGATGTCACTGGGAACCAACCCTGTCCCTACAGCTGACCGCACATCCCACTAATCCGTAAGCCTCAACATTAATTTATTCTCCGTTTCAAGATAACGGAATACGTTATAAGATCTCTTTAGGTTCAACCCAAGATGTCTACTTTATTTTTGCTTCAAGCGCTGCTAAATGAATAGGATTTAATATGAAATGTTAGTGCTGCACGATTTTAGACTTAACCGTTTATTACAATTACTTGAACTTTAAATTTTAAAGGTAGATTTATGAGAATTCTAATGTTTATGCAGTGGTAAACGTAACATCACACCTGTGATCCCTCAAGAGGTAGGCAGAGAAGTGTAGTACACTCCCACATTTCACCAGTTACGTTTGCGTCTCTATATGGAATAGGTGGTGATTCTATTGCCATACACGGGGCACAAATCCAGACTCCGAGCCACTACTAGAAATTCTAATTTTACAAAAATTCAAGAGTACTCGACCGGAGATTTGAACCGAGGACCTCTCTATCGACAGTCGCGCTTGCAACCAACACATCCAACGAGGCAATCACACGACCAACATTAATAACAAATGATGATTAATCATTGCTAATCAAAAATCAATCAAATATGTTTCTCTATTCTTTCCATTTTGATTGTATCACTTTATCAAAGTGTTTATTCCCAAGGTTCCTTCAGGACTTCCGGTACAACCAAAAAAATACATATTTTATTTTTTCGCTATCTCAAAAACCGTGGGTCAGTGTTAATGTCTTGCAACATCAAACCGTCGAATGAAAGGTGGCCACGATAAAAGTTGCAGCATTTTAACCCCATAAGTTCACAATTGCCACGTTTACCCGTTCACCCTATTAAAACTTCTGTAGTTGAAATTCATAAGCTTTTAGCGATTTGTTCAAAGTTTACTTAATACCTTTAAAATTGTACTTAAAATTAGAATTTCTAATAATGGATCGGAGTCTGGATTTATGCCCGGTGTATGGCAATAGACTCATTACCTCTTCCATAATGGGACTTAAACGTAACTGGTGAAAGTATGCTATAATCCTCTACCTACTTCTTCGGGGATTATAGGCGTGATATTACGTTATATTACGTTTACGTGTAATTAAAAGATGTTGGATGATAATGTGAGATTATGGAATTAACTTCAACAATTAAGATTTTTGTTTAATCTTTTAGCTTATACCCACCAGATGGCAGTACTCGTACAATGTATCTCGTCCAAATTAAGAAAATTTAAGTAAATAAGCTTGTAAAATCGACTAACCGCGATCTAACATTTGCAAATTACAGTAGTCGCAATTATACACGAGATGGCCCGATTGTGGGCTTGTCTGAACATAAAGAAAAATCTATTCTATGACATTCTAATAAAAGAAAAAAATTCTTTAAGTACAATGAATCTCTGAGGATGTCAATGTTATTAATTAAAAAAAATGATATCACGTCGCTAATCAGAGCCAAATAACATTAATCGCTGCTCCCTTGCGACTTATTCCACACAAGGGTTACGAACTTCACACAACGAAATTGGCAGCACAATCGCGTCATTAACCAACAAGGGCTATAGAACCTTATTTTTGGGGATCACTATAGCGCATTAAACGGTTTCCCGCCCTTTTACATTCCTACTCTTAAATTTAATATAAACCAACTTCTACAATTCTGACTAAAATAAAAACAAAACATTGAATAACAGCTAATTGTTATTTTAAAAGACATATACATACATACATATCTTCACGCTAGGTCCCTCACAGGGTAGGCAGAAAGCACCAAGTTTCAAATATCTCTACCCTTACAGACCTGCAGTGCTTTTTATATATTGATCACTCTCTTCATACATGCACGCCGGTTTCGCAGACTTCTGAATATTTTAAAATAATATTCAGATAATATATACAATGTCTTAATTGTCATATACTAACAGATATGTTTAATCGTTTCATATTTTCAAAATGTCAACAATTGAAATCGATATAATATTAATAGATTCTATCTTGTTTTTTCTTAAGAGACTGTAATGATTAAGTATTTATTAAATCCAGTGAGCGTACAGTAAAAAAATGTATAAAATCCCCAAGTCCAATATTACGGCCAGGTGTGATTCCTTTGACGTACTCATTTTTTCGTTCCCATCCCGGGGGAGAAGATTAAACGTCTCTTCGTGTCGCGTCTATTAATCCCGTCGTTCCCGTTGATACGGCACAAGCCTGATGTAGTGTCTGCTCCCACAAAGCCATTTAGAAAAGGGTTGGTCTTTGAAACTGGAGGCACTAGATGGATTTTATGCAAACTAAATACTCTCTTGGAAGTAACTGCTACACAAATTCAAAGGTTCCATTGTGTACGTGGAGTTTACGGTCATTACCGTTATTTTATATAGGACTATGAATATTTTCGCATGGATTAGTGGCCATTGTTTACATATACGCGGTTTAATGGATTCCGAGTGAGTCCATTTTGGAGCGAAGTTAGTCTTCAGCTTGTAAGGTAGTTGAGACGTGAGGACGTTTTAAATAAT
>DVPD01000414.1:0-11538 GCA_018237605.1 Apyrrothrix (Melanopyge) sp. n. Burns01
TAATATAAAATCATATCATTAATAATGAACAATAACTTTTTTGTTAAATACAAATGCGGACAAAGTATAGGCGGCTAGTTCCGTAAATAAATTGGACGGACTTGCGAGAATAAAATGTTCGTTAATTGCAAACGAACTTTCTAGAACAGAGAGTTCGTTATTTCAAATTGTCTTATATGTTTTCGAGGCACCGATGTATCGTACGCACCTTTCCATTACTGACCACCATTTTGACCTGCACGTAGCCGCGCACGTCGCCGTCGCCGCGCTCCGCCGCGCTCTCCGATGTCTCTTCGCCTTTCTTTTCCACGCTGCATAAGTTACACACACAATTAGCATTTAATTACATTTAAATTATGATATTCTCGTTTACGGAATCGTTTTTAATATATTTTGACGCAAGGACGAGTTCAAAGATTGTGTTGCATCATGTGTTTCTAGATAATCGTTCCCTTGATTTGGTCATAAAAATAGAGACAAAAATAAACACATAGGATTTACCTGATCCTTAAGATATTAAGACTGTATTTAAAACGAATTTTAAATATGATGTCTATAGCATATTTTAATCATCAATTCAACTAATAAATTTAGAAATGTACAAATAATTATATCAAATATACTTACTGAACATTTCGGATAATTAAATTCAAGTTAGGATAATTAAAAGAACAAGTAACAGTATTTTACCTGCCACGGGAAAAAGGAAAAGAGTGATTATTATTAAAAGATTATAAAACAATTCAATATGTACAAATGTATATAACACTTAACAAACATGCAACACAACAAAGAAAATATTATAATGTACGTATTTATATATCTTTTGTTTATTTTAACAGAGAATAATAACACTAGGAAACATGACATGCAGCTAGACGAATATCCGTGCAAGCTAGCGAACACGACTTGTTAAGGGTTGTTGCACAACGAGCGGGCGAACGGCGGCGGGAACCGTGGGTTTTTTTTAAGGAGAATGAATGAACGGCAACCGACCGATTTTAAAATGAACATAATAACGGCCATAATATTGCTTTACCTATGACATAATGACAGAATGAATATGTTTCAATCGCTGCGGTTCGACCGTTGAATGTGCATAAACTCAATCACATCGTATTTATTATAAACACACTGCGCTTTTTTAAAACTATGACCGTTTAGATGAAACGCGAACTTTTAATTTTAGCCATTCACGTAGGTATACGACACGTAGTTATTCATGAAATGCGTCCGTGAATTAGTCCGTGAGCTAAGTAGAAATTTTATCGACACCTAGTTCACGTAGGCGTTTATTTAAAACCAGCCAAATGCGGTGCTTTTAATCGCGGCGTATTAGAGTACGGGTGCGAGCGGCGACGCACCGCACGCGCGCCCGCGGCTCGAACATCCGCACCAGCGGCGTAATGTCCTCGGGGAAGCGCGGCGGCCGCCACTTGCGCTGTGCGCTGCGGGTTAGCGCACGGCCCACATGGAAATCACACATATTTTTTTGGCTATGTATACGGTGAGCTTTATGTCTCGAATGAGGTTCGATCCACTATAGTCTAGATGTCGTGTCGTGAATGGGTCTGCGTCAGGGGCGGAATTTTTAAAACATGTTCGCAGCTCGTTAGATACTCACTCGGATGTGTCACATTTTTACTAAATACACATAGACAGATAGATAGATCGGTGCTAAAAATTAACAGGTAACAATGAAATAGTAACAGTACTGTATATGTTAACTACGGAGGGTCTAGCTACTCTACTGAATACGACTCTACAATAGATTTGTGTGACATATTACGTTTTATAACTGCCGCTTCAAAATTTAGGCATCCTGTTGGTTATTGTCCAATAATTTAGAGTACCGAATATTTTTCTGTATGAGTGTTCTAGATCTCCTCCATTTTGGACCACAAACCATTACACGGCACAAAACATAGTTCACAATTGGACAAAAACCGGGCACTCGACCACACAGAACTGATTTATCATAAAGCCAAGATTATCACTTGTAACTAAATTTCTTTATTTCAGGGTCGGACAGTCGTGTATTTTCAAGAAGCGGCATTTATAAAACCACATGTCTGGTTCCCGAGAGACAAATGTCAAAGCCGGAGCGCGCGTCGGCGTACCTCCGGAGCGCGTGGTGGTCCAGCTCCGTCTCCACGTCGCTGTCCAGGTGCAGGCGGTCGCCCCACGTGGCCTTCAGGTACGACACCCTCCGCATCGCACGTTCTTCTTCTACATGATGAAAAATGTAAATTATTAATATGCCATCGCACCGGGTCCCTCGCTGGTAAATGAATACTTATGGTATATATCAACAACATGAAACCTTTCATCATTGCACTTAGACACAAGTATCCTTTCAAAATGACAAGGGAAGGCAGGGAAGCAATAGTAAGATGTCAGAATCCTAGACCTTCAGAATGACTGGCTAAAAATTGAGTTACATATGTAGTTATCACTTACTCGATCATATATAAAAGTAAACGTAACATCTCGCCTCTAATCCCTGAAGAGATAGGCTGAGGAGTGTAGTACGCTCCCACGTTTCATGAGTTACGTTTACGTCCCATTACGGAATATGGATTGAGTCTATTGCTATACACCGGGCGCAAACCCAGACTCCGAGCCACTACTACAAATACTAATTTAGAAAAATTCAATAGTACCCGACACGGGATCTGAACCCACTCGATCGGCAGTCGGGCTACAATCAACACGACCAATGAGGCAGTTCAAAGTAACTCCATAAGATGATACATACCACCTAATTGAGCATCCTTCTTCTGCCGTCGAGTGACCAGGTCGTCAGCGAAACCTGTCGAGGAACAGCCGGCGTGAGTCATGGCGCGGAGCTAGCTACGCGAGAACATGGCACCGAGCGGACGGTTAGTGGGCATTAGTGGCACACCTAGAAGCACATTCAACGCATTCCGAGTTAATGGCGCGGGCAGCGGAAGAAAGTTAGTCCCGAGGAGCTCCTGTCGGCTCGCATCGACCGCTACAGTCGGTGTTGCAAGGTGCGGCGGCATATCGAGTAGATACGATTAGGGTTGAGTCCCGGCAAGACCACAGAGGCGCAGTTTAATTAGGAAATGTACACACAATTTTGAATCAGAAACAAAGGAGATTGTTACTCTTTATTAGTCAAATTCAAACAAAAAATATTTTAGCACTTATTATAGTAACATGCAGTTTGTGAATTATCGTTAACTGTACTGTAGATGTAGAGGCTTCAATTTATGTAGAGTAGAAATTTATTGTGTTTAGCATTACAGGTGAATAAATAATAATAAAGGCTAGCTATGTGCTCCCTTTAATGGCATTCACACATGTTTGCAGGTCCTTTTCACATGTTCTTGTGAGGCCTCGACATCAGCTACATGATTAAAAGGTAAAGAACCGAAACACCACCTTAATGAGTAATACTCGATATGCACGTCGAAAGTGCAGTAAGCGTTAGTTAAGACGAAGGGAGGGAGCCTCGGAAGCGCGGCAGAGGGCTGCGGCAGCGCGGGACCTGAGTCGGCGGGCGTGGACGGTGTGGGCGACGGCGACGTGGCGGCCGACGTGCTGGCCGACGCCGACGCGGGCGCCAGGCTCAGCTGCGTGGGCCGCGAACCCGGCCCCGGCCCCGGCCCCGCGCCCGCGCCCGCGCCCGGCCCCGGCCCCGGCCCTGGCCCCGGCCCCGGCCCCGCGCCCGGCAGCGACACGCGGTTCATGGCCTCCATTTGCTCCCTGTTCAGCCCCATACGTCGCTTCGCGTGACTGCCATCTTGGAGCGGTAATCGGCCGTTAGACGTGGCGACAAGCGACGCGTGGACGTGCGCGTTTTGTATCAATACATCGGTATGTATTTTTGAATGTTGCTTTTGAATGCACTGTGTACGGGGACGCTTGAGCTAGTTCTGACACCTTAAAGTGGTAGTAGCGCAGTAATTGTTTCACTTTTTCTACTGTTCTTACGACATAAAATATGATAAATTTGTGTAACAGTGTAATATAAGAAAATGAATGTGCGCCAGTGAAGAGTAACACTAGTAAAAAATGGATTGAATGCCTTCCAAAACCTGCTGGGCAAGCATCATGTGCGACGTAGCAGTGCAGTTACCGATAGATGGCGCTATAAATTACTTAATTGTCGAAATTTATACTGATATTTTTCCAAAAAACCGGATAAGTTAAAATAATTATAAATAATAAAATAATCATAATAAAAATAAAATTGACTTTTCTCTTGTTATTGATATGAATCAACTTTACTATAGAACTAACAACATTCAATGCGACCGAGGATACAAATACTGTCGTAAATAAAAAATACGAAAATAAGTATGCAGCGCCATCTATCTGAGGATACAACTTAATTGATTTTGAGCTTTACAAATTCATGGTGCACCTCAAAATACACAATCGATATAATTAACAGTTTTTGTTTGGCATTTTACAACGCAACCAAGCGTGAACACCTAACGGGCATCGGTATATTTTTGTACTCACCAACACTTGGTTAAAAAGCTTTTTAATCTTTCAAGTGGAACATTTATTTAACGGTGTGTTTAAGGGTGTTGTATTTAAGGGTGATATCTAGAAAAATAAATAAACACCTGTGGCATGATGTCTTCTAATAGGTAATCCTTCACTGCCGGTACTGTTTGACCTCGTTCGCATTTGAACCGTTTCTGTTTCTGCAAACGAACAATATAATCAATAGTTATTTTTGGGAGCGCTACTGTTCTCTTTGAAGACCGAAAATACTCTCCTTTTAGAATGTAAATAAACAAAAATGAAGGTAACCTCATTGATCGTTGTGTTTTACATTAAGAGTATTTAAGAATCAAAGATGTCGGATGCGCGTAAACAAATTATAGACTTGTGAAGCTACTCGTATTACTTAATAAGATTTCGTTAGTGTTTTAAGATTCATTTTCTCGTGTCGTTGAACGATTACGGTTATTGAATTACGTCATAAAAATTGGATTACGTCATTAAAATTGGATTATCTAATTAAAATACAAATGTATTTAACAAACCGGGCACATATCCTTCTGGAGGCGGACAATGCAAGTGTTTGCTGCCAGTGATCACCAACTGGTTGCCGGACAGGCTGCCGCCGAGCGGCGCCGGCGGCTCCTGGGTGAGATCTGTTATAGGGAAACAAAATCTCATAATACTAAACTGAAAGTCGAATCCGACGGGTCGCTTATATAATAATAAGTAAAGGATATTTTGTGTAAATATAACACCACGCTTTTCATTTTTAAAGAGGTATGTAGAAGAGTGTAGTACATTTTCGCGTTTCACTAGTTACTTTTACGTTCCATCATGGAATAGGTGGTGAGCCCATTGCCATACACTGCACTCAAATCTAGAGTCTGAGCCACTGTCAGAAAATTCATGTACAAAATTTGAGTCACAAAGTCCAATAGTACCCAGCCCGGGAATCGAACCCGGGAATCGGACCCGGGACCTCTGGATCAGCCTGCCAGTCGTGCCTGCAACCACTGGACTGCCGAGACAGCATTGTGTACTCGTATTCTGCGTAATGAGTTGTAAAGGTGTGTGTGTAGGGGGCCGGGGTGGCGCGCACCGGGGCCGGGCTGCACGTCGAGCGAGCGCGCCTCGCGCCGCGCCGCGCGCGCTTCGAACTCCTTGCGGCGCAGCGCCACGCTGGGCTCCAGGCGCGCCGTCGACAGCCGCGCCAGCTCGCCGCGCGCCGCCTCGGTGCGCCGCGCGCCGCCGCGCGCCTCTTCCAGCTGTCGCGTGCGCGCCGTCACCAGCTGCAGCTCCGCCGCCGGGTACCTGCCGCGCGTTTCTTTTTATGTCATAGATAAGTCTTTCACCTCGAGCCCGCCCAAGGAGGACGCATGCGCGGCCCGAGATAGACAACTCACGTCTAGGTAAAACCGATTAACTTTCGCTTTAAAGAATCCTTGTACCAAGTTTCTGTTTCACGAATGTGAACGTCCAGTACCTGACCTCTAATCGATTTTAGTGATGCCCCCGATCGTCTAGTGTCGATAAAACTACGGCGACCATTCATCGTCGTCGGCATTCAATATTATACTACTCGTATTCGACATTAAAATGAGATAAAGGAGACCCTTCAATAAATTAAATATTCAATGGAATGTTTGCGTTCCAGCAGAAATAACGTTAGAATTCATCTTTCAGTAATTAAATGACCCTATACAAGTACGTGAATTGTTTCAACGATAACATTATTCTATAACCCTAACCTGCTATCATGACTGCCGGTGGAATCATCTTTCAAGTCCGTCGCCGAGCCGTTGGCCACGGTGCCGTTACTCGCGCCCTGGATGCTCGGCGCCGTCTCCTGTATCTTCGATAGCGTCGCCACAAACTGGCTCTTGTCCTGTTTTAACCTATTCTTATCACTGTGTGTTCCATTCACTTCACCGTAGCCGCTGTAAGTTCCACTGTCTACGCTTGTGGAACAATCTTCCTTCTTTAGCTCCTGTATTTGCGGATGGAGAAGAGACGGCGGTGGGGATGCGGCTAAGGGTGGAGAAGAGGGGGGTGGGGGCCATGCCGGTTTTTGTAACTTCTGCGGTCTCGCATAAAACTCCTTCTGTTTGATAGGCGGTGGTGCTTCCGGCGTGACCCACCCGGTGGGTTGACTTGGCCTTCTTAGGAAGGCCTCCTTTTGCTCGAGGCTCTTTCGTATTCGTGAGAGGATTATCGAATCATCTAATTCTCGGCCGGTCAGGGTTGAATTCGAGTCGAACGAGCCGAGACTGTCCTTGCTCTCAGCGGCTGATGATGGCAGGGAGGTATCAGATTCTCGCCTACTGTAATTAGAAATTAAACTTTTAAATAATAAGATGAAATACTAGCAAGGTTTTTGATTTATGATTTCATTCGATCATGTAAGTAACAGAAAAAAGTTTTAGTTCTTAAATATCTTTAATGTTCAGCATATAAGAAAAATATATGGTCGTCACAGATCTTTTAATATTTTTTTTTATTATATATAGGCTAGCTAATATTCCATATCAAATGCAGTATGGGTACATTAACCTGTCATGCAGCAGATAGTGGGGCGCGAATCTGGAAGGAGCAATGGACGCCACGCTCGCGTACTCAGGGTCGTCGCGGAGGCGCGCGGGCGCCTGCGGCGCGGGCGGCGCGGGCAGCGCGGCGCGCGGCCGCCGGTACGCGTCGAACAGCCGCGACTCGTGCTCCGCCAGCGGCGCCGGCATCTCGAGCGGCCGCTGGTTCGTCTCTGGGTTGTACGCCGCCTCGCTGAAGTACTGGAAGCGACGTTTACAAAATAAAAGCGTGCGCATCGGATGAACTGACATTTTTCTATATGGATAATAACTACGCTTGTATTCCCATTAACCTTGCATTTCTAGAAATTGCCATTTTTACTTTTTTAAACTTTATAGTAATTTATTACTTCTTAGAAAGTCCTTGCCAGAAAATCACTTATTTTTAGTCGCTTATTGCCTTATGTTATTTTTGTCAAATATGCGATGCGTACATATAATATTCTATCACAGTCGGTCCCTTTTCTATTACATACAATCTTCCTATATAACATGTTTGGGCTGTCAAAAGCTCCACCATATTTTCTATCTATGTGGAATTGTTAGACTCACCCTTTGCAGCAAATCGTGATCCCTCGGCACGACGGTGAGCTTTAGCGTTCTGGGCTCCCTCTGCGCCAGTTGCACGACCCTCGCGTAGGGCGCCCGCGACCTGCCACACGCCACTGGCTCCCCGTTGACGGCGAGCACGCGGTCGCCGGCGCGCAGCCCCGCCGCGGCCGCTGGCCCGCCCGGCCGCACCGACCTCACGAAGATTGTGTCCATTGGCGCGCCCACCGCGCCCACGGCCAAGTGGCGCGCATCCTCGTACAACTCCTGTAACGACGGTCCAATGATACATAAGGACTGTTGGTAAGGTTACTTACCTTTACTTTAATGCGATTAATTGGAAAAAAGGCAGAATAAACATAACTGTATTAAATGACTGTGGTTTATAATATCACGTAGACGCCTTTTTGGTGCTTCTATTTCATATTATTGAAAAGTAGCAATGTATTCAACTTTTGATATAATGGGATCGCGGTATGTACCCAAATGATCGAGTTAATTAATAATGTAACTACAATAATTCATGCCAAAGTTTCGTTTAATATATGACTGACCTGCAGTGACTCAGGCGGGTACACAACTAGATGTCTAAGCGTGAATCCGAAGCCGTGCCTTGCGTCCGGGCGCTGGATGACGAGGGTGCGCGGCGCCGCGCAGTGCTGACTCTGCGGCGCAGTGGAGGCGGTCGGCGCGGCGTGGGCCACCGGCGTCGTGTGGACCACGGCGGGCGCGTGCGCCACGGGAGGAGAGTGGACAACCGGTGGTGGATGAACGACCGGCGGAGGCTGGAATGTATATATATAAATGTCAGTAAACCAAAAACGACAAATTTAAGAGGTTCAGTCTAAAACTTGTGCATAATATTAAAATATGCAGCTGGAGAGAGTCAAATAACGGTCATCACAACTAAACCTTTGACCGTCGGTAGCAAATACCGAAGTGCGAATCTTTCGATTTTGAAATTAATGGAAGTACATTTTGTATCCTATAAATTTAGCTTAGGAAATAGGCAGACGAGCCACCTGATGGTAAATTATCACCATCACCTGTGGACACTCGTGATTACGGAGAGGGCGTGAATGCGTAGCTAGCTGGCTGCAAAAAAGAGCTATTTTCGTGGCTCTCTTACAAAACATTAAGAAATGTATAAAATTATTACAGACAGATAATAATAAACAAACATTCAAATTGTAATGTCTCATTAGCCTAAATTATATGTCCAAGGTTGTGTCGTATTAAACTCAAAACATATGCAGCTCAATCGTACAGAGCAGAAACTAGTCAGTGTCTTTAGTATTTTATCTGTTGAAAATTATGTCCAACGTGTTCTAGCTCATCGCTGAATTTACATGTTTATATTTTTACAAAAAATCATTTCAATAGAATACAAATTGAACAATAATGATTTATAAATATAGCAACATTTCCCATTAAATATTTCGTATTTGGAATACGAGACGTCGGTAGTATGAGTATTTTAGCGGCCAGTGTATGAATAAGTACTATTTGCCTATGCAAATGCACTGTCTACAACAGACTAAAAATAGATAATTGCAAATTCCGAGACTTTAGAATTGCGATAACACATCTATTTTACGAGACAGGAGAGTTGCAGCCGGTGAAAAAACTGTTGGTTATCGATAGCACGGCGAACAGAGACGATTCACGACAGTTTTACATAATTCGTTTCTCCTTATCGACTTGTTTGAATACTTAGAACCTCTAAACGGAAACCTAACTCTTGAAAAGTAATCTCCGCGAACATGGCTCATCGCACCTACAGTGGCAAAAATAACTTACGAAGCGATGCGAAACCAGAATTGTGAATACTAAGCATAACTACTCCTATGTAGATACTGTCTAGACTGTGAAATAATTTAATGGCGGAGAAATATTCAATTTCGATGCGTTGAATAAGGTTAAGTCCAAATTTAATAAGGAGAAATGATAGGCTTCCATAGTAAATGATCTATATGATATGAGTTATGAATTCTTTTCATTCTGTAAGAAGCTCCGTATTATTATTATCTCATTAAAATCGTTAAATTACCGCTTTAAATTCAAAATTGTGTAATCTGGTTAATAGAAGCTAGTGATTTTAATAATAATTTTCTATTAAATGTTTAATTTAAATTTCTAATAATTTTGTAATAAACATTTTTATTACTTTTTAATAACTTTAGATGTCGTTTGTTAATTACAAGACTGCTCGTCACTTAAGCAAAGCTAAAAAACTATGTACTGCACTTCCAAAGAATGTCAACTTCACAACTCTCTTGGGTGTTTCCGCATGGCACCATCAACGTAATCACGACGCCGTCCGGTGCCTAGCAGGACAGCGAGAAGTGGTCGTTACACACAGTTGATTACGAGCGAGCGACCCACGCCCTGTCCCAACCTGTCCGATTACAACGGTGAAGAGCGCCAATTCCACAAATACCTCGGTGGTTGAAGGTACGGGAAAATATGTATACAGCAAAAACATGTGTTACAGCTGAGACATTCAAATTGCAAACGTTTAAATTAGAATTCGATTAATTTTCAATTCAATATCATTAAATATATCTAATTTTAAATTAAATGATTTAACATGCCAATATCTGAGTCGTATATTTTCACAATGGTAATGATAGTGGCTCCTTCCTGGCCAGTCGGAGCCGTAGATTAACGCCCACGCCATAACACATGTACGTGATTCATTACAATGCGCGGCGTGAAGCCCTACGCTCTAAAGACATATTACCGCGCTATCGTGTTACCGAGATTACCCACGGGCCGGCTCCGTAGCGTCAGCTGTAACCAGATTTGCCGTGCGCCATTCCCCATCTTCCGGCCTTGTAAGGTTACCCTGCGTATTTTTGGTTCTTGTACGTTATTTGATACATCGCTCATCAGGAACAGTTTTAAGGGGTTTAAAGAGGGTAAAGGTGTATTCTGCGATGTGTTGCCCGTCCTAAAAATCTTTTTTAAGCCCAAGATATTATGCACACAAGGTATCAACGGTATCCACGAATGTCTAAAATTTGTAATATTAAGATATTCTATCAAGCGACATAATTCGCAACGGATTCAAACAGAATCAATTCTGATTACAGAGCCGGCGACCAACGTGTGACAACTAGTTGGACTCAAAACCGAATGGGTTAATACGGAAATATTATTAGCAATAAACGTCACGGCGATATCTCGAAGCGACGCCATATATTCCCGTCTCTATACACTCAGCTCCATGACGTATCTAGACTGCATTTCCACATTAAAGCGAATTCTGCCGCCGACGCACCATCGGAGCGACGTCATCGACCCGCGACGATCTATTTGACGCGGAGGCGGGTGTCAGCGGAACCAGTTTGATGTAATCAGCGTTTGATACCGATTATCCGGTTCACAGTGTGCGTCGTAAATCACACTCGACGACAGCGGCCGATACTTACGCGCGCCCGGGTCAAGCCATTAGCCTATTGCTAGGTTATTTAAGATCGATCGAGGTAAGGAGCTGGAAGTAATTTATCGACACTCAATTATAAGCCGAATTCTATATGCGTAGAGGCGAGGATCGGATGCGCGTTCGTGTGATTGAACCGCTACCGGCTATAATGCTAAACAATGGGTAATTTAATAATTTGCTAACAGTTCTATTGACGGTGTTCATAACACGGTTCAATATTTAATGGTGACATAAAAACAGGCAACAACAGCAGCAGACAGCAGATGTCTTAAAAAGTAATACTCATAAAGTTGTTGCCATGCAACGGTTTGTTCAATAAAAGTAATCGGCATAATTGGAGATATTGTTAAGCTAATTTTACATTGGACATTTAACAGCAAATTCTTAATGATCATTAATTGCCATTGTGGTTTTAATGTTTTCTTCCAAACTATTTCTTAATGTAGACGTATGATTATCAGTGAACAAGTAATA